>CADEHL010000314.1:3655162-3861311 GCA_902827135.1 Harpagifer antarcticus
TTTTTATCTTGAATTGACAACCTTGCTTTAGTTACTCTTCAAAGTAATATTGACATATCCAATAGTATTTAGGAAAATAATCTTTCAGTAATATTCTGAGACGACAGTTCTCTGTGTGCTAACTTCTTAACATAAATAAATTAAGAATCACTTTCTGTGTGAGAGTAATCACAAAATAGCACCATATTGATCTGTTTTACTACACAACAACAAGAGTTAGTATTATAGGCTAAAACTAATTGTTTCAATAACCAATGTAAAAAGAAGGTTGCATACAGGCTTAAGTGAGGACAACGCTTGCTATCTTCTCGTCTCTTGAAATCTAATATGGACGCCACGGCTCAATCATCGAATGACTTGCTGCAACTTTAATTCTCTGATCACACTAAGTGGCAACAATCGTCTGAGCTGAAATCTTAAGTGTTGAGTATCTGCAGTTAAAGGAAGCGGCCGTCAGGTTCACAATGTTCCCGCTGTCCGTCATCAGTGATTAGGTTTCCATCACAACTTCATCTGATGAGCAATGCTTTTAGTGATAACACAACACTCATTCACTCGTGCTCAATCCGTTTGTCTGTTACCAGAGATTCACTACATCGTAATGTATCCTCACCCCCACTGCTGGGAGCCGCTGCGTGCAGCACACGGCGACCTTCAGCTTCCAGTCCGTTTCTCCGTCCAGCTGATCCGTTCTGATGAAACAGGAACCTGGAAAATGCAGGACAGAAATTCTATAAATACTATAAGGCCCCGGCCACACGAGGACGAAAACGGTCATTTGCGTTACTGTTTAGTGTCGTATAGACCGTTCGGCCACACGAAGACGACCGAATACGGCACTAAACGACTGCGGAGACGATAACGGGTCCCAAGGTGGATAGAACGGCATACGCAACGCTCTGGGGCGTCCAGCGGCTCCGTGTGTACGCCCCATACGATCATTTTCTGATAATGATGAGGCAATAGCCCCGCCTCTGCTGCTCACCCCCGCGTCAAAGTAAACTGCACACTGAATTCAGATTATTTATCTTTCTCTTGATATGGACATAAACGCGAGTGAAGTCTAATCTGACAGGACGGAGACACCTCTCAAACTACCTAAACTAGTTAAACATATGTTTATTTTTACTGTCGGCCGGGTCACTCATTACTGGATCAGCTGCTGCATGAAACAGACACTGACGCTGTCCGAAGAGAGGGAGGAAAAAGAGAGGCTCCGTGTATTTTATTATTATATTATATAGATTCGTTATTCATTTGTTTTAAAGCTCAATAAAAACAAAGAAGACCTTTGACCGGCACTTTTATCATTTTGTCCGGAAGATTTAAACTTTAATACACGTTGACTGGCGAAAAACTCTGCCCGGTTCCCTCGGCCCCCACCACGGAGAATAAACAGAAGGGCAACCATGACAACCATGCTTCTTTGCTGCTTTGTGGAGGAAGTTACAGCGCCACGTACAGGCTCCTGCATATGTACTGCAGCTTCTCCAGCGGTTGGAGCCAAACGGAGCTGTCTCGTGTGGACAGACACTATCCGGTGAATATTGCGTGTGGACGGAAGCTTTTATGCGATTGCGTTAATCCTATGCGTTTAGCCGTTTTCGTCCTTGTGTGGCCGGAGCCTAAGTATCAGTGGTGGAATGTAACTAAGTACAATTACTAAAGTACCCTACTTAAGTACTATTTTGACATACTTGTAGTTTACTTGAGTATTTCCATTTGATGCTCCTTTGAACTTCTGCACTTCCTTTCAGAGGCAGTTTTAACTTTGCATTTACTTAACAATCATAGTTACTTTCTACAGTGGCCTACAGGTGCAAACTCCTTACAACAGCCCAAAACACTTCTATGAAGAGAAACCCACTGTAGCTTAAAAAAAGATTCAAATATAAAAACACAAATGCGCCAAAACACGTGCAAAGGAAGGAACATCTTCTCCATCTTGACGAAACATGTCGTGTAGCATTACTAAAAGAGCTGCATTAACAAAACGCTGCATGTTTTAATGTTTATTTTATTAGCTTTTCTTTTTAATGACTGATTTTAAATGCCATTTTCTTAATGTCTTTCATTTGTTGTAAAGCACTTTGAATTGCCTTGTGTTGAAAAGTGCTCTATAAATAAACTTGCCTTGCCTTGCCTTGCCTTGCAAGAAGCTCAAACAGCCAGGACCGGAGCATTTGTTGTTGTTGACGGTTGGGGATTTTGAAGTTCGGAAACTATCACCGTCAATGTACCTAAAATGTCAATTTCATTGTGTTATTATAACAATGTGATTTCATGATTCCTCTAATATTATTGGGGACCTGCTGTAAGCTAGCTAGCTCATGTAGCTAACCTAGTCATTTCAAATATACTGACGGAATAATTGCAATTATGAAACAGGCTAGGGTCAGCGAGAGTGGCAGTTGGCCAACTTTATAATCCCTGAATGTCAACAGTTGCTTCGGTCCCAGATGTGTGCATCACTTTTTAGTGTCCCTGTTTTCGATCTGTTTTGAGCTTAATAATACTTCTGTACGTCTACATAACATTTTTACTCACGACTTTAGTCCCGAGTATGAAGTAGTCCCAGTATTTTTAGAACGTAGTATTTTTACTTTTACTCAAGTAAAGGATCTGAGTGTATTTTCTATCTCTGTGCAGAGTAAGGGTACATGCTAAAACAAAGCCTAATTGTAGCTAAAGAAGTGCAAAGTTATTAAGCCTGTGAACTGATTTGGTAATGTTAGTGAGTAATCGATCTAAAGTTTGAGAAGATTAGACTCTATAAGCTAATGGTCGTGCCAGTTAGGCAGAATCAGAAAATCCCTCAAGGGTGTTACATTTGTAATGACTGCAAAAAAAATGTGGTTTTTTTATGGCTGTTTCACAATTTCACACAGATAATTTAGTATGATTTAAAACATTAAATTAAAATTCAGCATATCTTGTGGCTATTTTGTATCTATTTGCTAAGAGATTGTGCTGCTGAGGAGGTTTATTACAGCATACAATACTTATGGTCATGAGCCCAGTAGGCCTTAGTTTAACTACATCTCTGAAAATGTTCTAATAATAAAGTTAAAAAAACAAATCTAGTCAAATCATTAGACATCTTTGTCAGAAATCGTATATACAAACATTTAAAAACACATGCTTAAAGTCTTTACATTTAAAATGAATGAACCAACTTGACCTTAATTTGTGTTTAGTTCAAATGAATTGATATAATATATTTGTAGTAATATTTGTGCTGGTAATTATATATTGATCTGATTCTGATCCTTGTTAGTGTGATATAGACTACTTGATTGTGTGTGTACCTGCTCAAGGTCTCAGATGGAAATGAACTAATAACTAAATCAGCAGAAATCATCTCTTCTCTTTTCGGAGATGGTTGTATTGTTATGCACGGTCCTTGTTAAGTAACATGCTATTATTTGTAATAAAATAGCTTATATCAATCACAAACTGCATGGTACATCGCAGCCTGGAGCAGATCCAGAGCAAGTGTGGCTGCTACGGACACCGCAGGGTCCGATAAACGTTGAGCAGTCGTGACCTGTATTGATCTGAGGTAATATTACATATGAAACTGATGGATGAGAGCAACTATTTGACAGAGGGGGTAAAGGGCAGCTATAAACCATCCCTGGGGGGATCACTATGATGGAGGACATTAAGGAGGAGGATTCATGCTTTGCTTCTGCTGAACCGGCACTAAAGCATCACTCTCGCGTGTGTGTGTGTGTGTGTGTGTGTGTGTGTGTGTGTGTGTGTGTGTGTGTGTGTGTGTGTGTGTGTGTGTGTGTGTGTGTGTGTGTGTGTACAAGCATGCAAAATATAAAGATGTGTTTATGTAAGAGTGTGTGTTTGAGTGTTTTTTTAAAGGCATAAAGACATCAACAACTCCCTGCCAAGCATATTGGCACATCAAAGATTGATGGAAATGATGTCCTCAGAACATTTCCTGCCGATGCCCCTCAGGAAGGAGCGAGAATCTGACGCAGCTTATTGATTCATTGGAATTCGCATCATCACTCACTGGAAGAATGTGACATACATCATATGAACCACGAGCTGCCTCGGAGATGATGCCACAGGACTGGTGGCATGTGAAGTCACATTCCCACCCAAATTATCTTGACACGTTTTCGTCAAAGTGCTACGTTTATTCTGTCTGTTAATTGTATATTTGTATTTATGTTTCATTTACTGCGATGATTTATGAATGTAATTTGATTTAAAGAGCGTCCTTCCTTTGGGAGGAGTCCTTGCTTCAGCCCTTTACACTCACCGTTTTTCTCCGATGTTCTCAGGAATATCATGTCTGCAGGAATTCTTTGGTTCTGCAAAAAGGAAGATAAAAAGCCTTTTAATGGTGGAGTGTTACTGAGCACTAAGGCAGAATCTTCCTGAATAATTAAACAAGGTCAATACCTTGGGTGAAGGAGAAAGCGTTTTTTTAAAGTCAGTCTAATGGAAATTGTACTTAATAGAAGCAGCTGGATTTCATGTTGGCTGAAACTGAAGATCACAGGCTTAACAGGTGGGTGGGAGTTTCAAATAGTACCAAAAGCACATTGTAAGTTTCAATTCACAATGAAGCACAACTCAACTGAAATCAACACTGTGCTTTAAACTCTGTTAAGTTATTTTGGGAGATTTCCCTTTCCTTTAGTGTTATATAGCTTTTCCTGTATGTAAATCGTCTGCAAAGGCTAAACTTATTGTAAGTCGCTTTGGATAAACGCGTCAGCTAAATGCAATGTAATGTAAACCTAGAGCCCAGTCTGCTCTGATTGGTTAGCTGGCCGGCTGTGTAATGACTGGTCAACCAGAAAGACATAATAATAATAACTTGAATTTATATAGCGCCTTTCGTAACCTCAAGGTCGCTTTACAAAGAAACATACAAGGACAAGACATAAAACATAATAAAAACATAAACATAAACAGGGGGCAGAACTGGAAGTGTAAGTGGGGGGGAGTGAGTTATTGATGGAAGGCGATGTTGAACAGATGAGTTTTAAGGGTTGATTTGAAGATGTTGAGAGAAGGGGCGTTGCGGATTTCTGCAGGGAGGGAGTTCCAGAGGGTGGGGGCAGCGACACTGAAGGCACGGTCCCCGAAGGTGCGGAGGCGTGAATGGGGAATGGAGAGCAGGCCAGAGTCTGAGGATCGAAGGGTGCGGGACGGGATGTATGGGTGGAGGAGATCTGTGAGGTACTGAGGGGAGAGGGCATGGAGGGATTTGTAGGTGAGGAGGAGGAGTTTGTAGGTGATGCAGGACTTGACCGGGAGCCAGTGGAGGCTGAAGAGAGTGGGGGTGATGTGCTCCCAGGGCTTGGTGCGTGTGAGAACCCTGGCAGCTGAGTTCTGTATGTACTGGAGCCTGTTCAGGGTTTTGCTGGGAACCCCGGACAGGAGTCCGTTACAATAGTCCAGGCGTGAGGTAATGAAACAATGTATCAGCTTCTCAGCAACAGAGTCGGACAGCGATGGCCGGAGTCTGGAAATATTTCTGAGGTGGAAGAAGGCTAATTTTGAAACAGATTTGAGGTGGTTTTGAAATGAGAGGGTTGAATTCAAGACAACACCAAGGTTGCAGACTTGAGGGCATGGGGAGATGATGGAACCGTCGATGTTGAGGAGCAGATCTCCAACCTTCCCGAGCAGTGCCTTGGGGGCCACAACCATGAGCTCAGTTTTATCACTGTTTAGTTTGAGTAGGTCCCGTCTCTTAGCTAATGATGTACAATGTGTTGTAGTGCAAACCAATAGAAGCATGAGAGTTACATGATGTCACTGTGTAACAAATGTAAACAAAGGAGTTTCAGGCTTTGGGAAGTGTGTGGGAGAGGAACAGGACATTTACACATGAAACCTACATAACACACTACAGCAAAAAGAAAACCCCAAAAGCATAGTAGGCCCCTTTAAAATCCGTGCCTGCAGAAATATCTCGAGGAAACAGTAGAAATTTACCTTTTCAACGATGATCATGTCCCCAACTTGTATGTCGGAGCTCTTAACTGGAATTTGACCTAAGACAAATGAAATGAAGAAAAAACACTCAAATGATACCTTTCTTTTTTAAGACATGCTATGAGTATTTGAATAACTACGAAATAAACTGAAGGTATTGATTTCAGGCTCTTAAAACCACAACCCACTTTTCCGTCTCACTTTCTAACAGATTGGTTACCTCCTGCAGGATAATGTAATACCCCTCTGTTTGCATCTCTGGTCAGAGTCATAGACAAAAACAATGGCACATAGGGTCACTCTCAATTATATTGCCTCAATATCCTCCAAACCCTTCTTCTAGCTGCGTACATGCACACGAGCACATGGAGAGTGTGAGAGCTGCAGCCTCAGGTCACAGATAGCACACAGGGGGATTTCACCACACGATCAACAAAGGGACAGATCTTAGATCATACGGTCTTGAGAAAGTGAGAGAAGGAAAAATCAATGCAATTACAGCGAGAGGAATGACTTCTGTTACAAGTGTAGATCCCGTGGAGTGCCGTCTCTTTAATTGCACGGGGAGAGAATATCCGTTATCATAATGTCAGCAAACAGTTACGGTCATGAGGAGGAGAGTGGATGGATGTCTCTCACTGACCTCGCACTGTGAGCTTGCTATACAGTTGAGAGTTCATCTCTTTGTCCCGTCGGTAGCGCCGCATTTCGTCCACAGCCTCGCGCACCATCGTCACGGTTAACACAAAACCCTGAGACACAGAAGGAAGGGCAAAACAGATTCAGAGTCAGCAAGATCATTCAGAAAGCTATGTTAATATTAGAGCTGATGAACGGGACACATAAAGCTGACCTTTACACACAACAACGGTTCCTTTCAAACTGTATTAACGAAATAAGAACAGCCGTAACTTTGAAATTGGTCCTTTTATGTCAAATAGAGTTTATTTACAAATGAGGTCACAACAATACAAGCCGTTTGCCTTTGCTTCTTACATGAAGAATTATTTCCTTTTTTTAGCTTAATCATTATTACATCTTGACGGAAACAGAAAAAAATGTAGTTTAAAACTGTCTCAATGGGATAAAAGATGACTATAAAGTCATAAGTAGGTGACTCATCTGAATTTAAATGTGTTAATAACAATTATTCTAACTATACATATAAATGCAGATTAATTTCTGTGTTCAAGTGTCAAAAACTGAAACTATTGTCTACCATCAAATCAATTGACAATTCCCTAATTCTTGAATAAACTAATCATTTTGATATTCAATTATATACACAAAGGCCTTCTTGAAACTCAACCTATAATGCATAGAGCACTTTTCATACACTAACGATAACAGTGAACAATGAAAAGTGTTTCACAAAAAAATAATGTTTAAAAAATACCAAGACATAGACAGAGCAACACATGACTGTGTTTAATAAAAACACTTGATAACTAAATTAAATTCAAAGGCAAACTAAAAAGGCAGGTGTTGGGTAGGCCGTAAAAGAAAAACACTCTCCAACTAGCTTCCATTGCATTTCTATGAGAGACTAACACATGTTTCATACAAATCAATTACAGAGATCAAACTGAAGTGCATTTACCAGCGGTGCCCAGTACGTGTAGAGGTATCCAATCTTCAGGGATGGCACAAACTGGGAGCAGGCCACCACCAGGAAGTAGAGATTGAGGAAGAACTTGAACTGCTGGTAGAGAACCTGAGAGCAGAGGAGAGGATTCAGAGAGGTGAGGGAACCTGTCAGCGAGGCGGGTCAGAGACCATGACAGCTGCCAGCGAAGACAAAGAGGATGCCGCCGCAACAGATGGGTTACTGTACCAGATCCAAGAGGGAACAGGATACATGTTAATGCTGTTAACTTTACATTAACCTGATGGAAACTGTGGCACTCTGAGAACTTCTGTTACACATGGCATTCAGGGTGAACATTTCCCCTGGCATGGTACCTTTGAGAAAGCAGTAGTGTGCAGTACTTCGGTCCAATTATCAGGTACTTATATTTTACCTCAGTATTTTCATTTGATCCTACTTTGACTTAATTTTAAGCCAATATTCTACACCATTTATCTGAAAGCTTGAATCACTAGTTACTTTATGAATTCAGATTGCAAGCTGATATACAAAACATGTATGAATTATGAAATAATCATTGACTTATAGGTTAAAATTAACAGCAGAAGAATAAAAAGTAGTAAAAGTTAGCTCCACATTTAACAGCCGTTGCCAAAAACCAAGCCCCCAGGAAGTTCGCTGGGCGTTGAAGCAAATGTTAGTAGGGGCCAAACGTTGGTACTACAACTACAGTGTCAGTCCCATTGACAAGAGACATCTGTAAATCAGCGTAAAATATTTGTTTAGATCAATGATCCACCAAGTACACACACTAGCCTGTATTCAAATCATTTGTTCTTTAAGTTGTAAAATGCGCTAAAAGCAGAATCAAGGTTTTTTTCCATCCATTCATTTTACTGAGCTGAGACACTATGGGCCCAAGACCCCGGTTGATCCAGAATTTATTTGAATCAACAATGGCTCCATGTTTGGCTTCATGATTCACTGAGCAACTTTCATAGGAATGACCACTGAAGGACAAATACAGGACTTCTGATTCTCATTCTGATAAATTAATAATCATAAACCATTGATTTTATTCATATCGATCTGAAATTAGCTTTTACACTACACAAGTACTTTTACTTTCGGAATGTAGGTGTATTTGATACCAATACTCTTTGTATTTCTATCAAAGTAAGATGAAGGCTTGACTTTTACTTCTAACAGAGTATTTTTACATTTTGTTATTGCTACTTTCACTTAGGTATAAGATCTGAGTACTCGTTCCTCCTCTGGTATGATGTCTGTTGGTGCCTATGAAGAACAAACACAGCACAAGACAAACAGGACTGATCACCACAATAATGGATAAAGAAGGAACTTTCTTAAATCACGCGGAGCAAAGTGCCACCTGTGACTTACCGGGCTCTTTGCTAATGGGCCATCCATCAACAGGGATCTTGGTATCCCATTCATCTAAGGTCACATTTTGAATAATGTTTGCAATAATGAGAGTCCTGCATCTCGTCACAGATTATCAGAGACAACGGGATCAATGCACGGCTCTCGACGGTTAATGAACCCCCTGACCTTTAAGGAAAAATGCACACTGCTAAACTCAATTTGTGTGTGTTTAATAATTCATCGCAGAGGGAGAAAAACAGAGCCGCTGTGTTCGCCATCGACGAGAATATCTGCGTCTCTAACAGACAGTTGACATTTTATTGCCTGGGCCAAAGGCGCTCCTCCTAATCATGGAACCGTTTGGTTTTTAATAAGTAAGTCTGATGGATCTCTTATGTCCCCTACAGTGTAAACCCTCGCCTTAATGACAGAACAGTTAACTATTAGACCCAGTGCAGGCTACTGTGCTTTACATAATACACATATTTCATCTGGAGGAAGTAGGGATTATAAAACAGTGGGAACGTTGACTCAAAACAGCCGTAATGTCTACGTTTGTACCGAAGATCAGAGCATGAAATGTGAATCCTGCTACATGAGCAAATGGAGTGATGTGACCCACAGGATATGCCTTAGTTGTTCTCTGGAATCCAACGTACCCCAGGCACGAAGGTGAAGATGTTGTATTTCTGGTTTTTTATTCCGTTTTTGGGGTACTTCTCTTCACATTTCTCCGGGCAGCCGAGCCAAACGGTCCTGGCCTTCAGCTCCTTTCTCCTCCGACATACACGGGCTAGGCAGTCGCAGCAGCTGAGAGAAACAAAGAGACATACTTAATCCAGAGTAAACATCACACCAGATACATGGTGCTAAATGGGCTGCAACTAACAGTCAACAGCAATAGCAACACTAACATTAGCAATTCATCTCCTGATTATTTTCAGGTCTATAAACAGTCCAGGAATTGTTATGAATGTCTGTGGTGACATATTTCGTATGATCAACTGGAAGAGATGTCATAAACAAACACATGGCACAAAGTCAAGCAGTAGATTCTGAATTGCTTAATTTACTGATTCAACTCAATTATAAACGTTTAGTTTGTGGCCGATTTATATACAGCTCTGGAAAGAATTAAGTGACCACTCCAAATTGTTCCTGAATCTCAATCTCTACATGTAGGGCAGCCCTTTCATTCCAGTGACTGTTGAAAAGTGTTTCTGAAGTGAATGACCTACCCCACCTTTAAATGATCTGAAATGTTAAGATATTCCCAGGAGGAATTGTTGAGAAGTTGTAAAGGCTATCAAGTGTTTATCAGTGTTTATGTGAACGTGATAAACACTTGTTTTGAGTTGGTTTTACCTCATGTTAACATTCCATAACCAGCCACATGTACAGTTAGTATTGTGATATTATCAAAGTTCTGAGAGGAGGTTAGATTGATGGATTGTGACATTTACTTTTTTTTAAAGTATTTGACTTTCTATCAACCTGCTAATGACTACATTGGAGCTTATCTAGCATATCTGATATCAAACGCAAACAGAGGTGTAGTGCAGTGGTAAATTACAATGAGAGAGCTGGCACCTGGGGGGGGAAGATGAGAGGGTGTGTGTGTATACCGTCATGCTGATCGACTTGGCTTTTCCACTTTTTAAGCAAGTTGGCAAAACATGAAACTAAATAAATCAACTTTGGTGAAAAGTCCTGTTTGTATTGGCGGCGCTGCTCTCTGTCTCTGTGCACCCCCGCTCCGGGTTCATAAGAGCCATTATTTGAGCAAATGCATGCTATTCAAACGATATGCTATTTGAACAGTCAGGGCTTATTCAGCGTGAATTATTTGAGTTTTATAATCCCACACTAAGCACACATAAAATTACTGGAAAGCATCAAACTGGTCAGCTGTGTTAAATCCAATTTGTTCATTAGAGGGGGGGGGGGGGGGGGGGGGGAGGATCAATATGCAACTGGAGATGCATTGCTATCAACACAGAGAATGTTCCATGGAAGTCCTTCATTAGTAAACGCTACTTTATGGGCACTGAACAAACATTTGTGTATGAAGGTTACACTTTATTGCACGAACAAACACTTCTAAAAAAAAAGGAGCATCTTTAGAGGGCAAACCCTCTCAAATGAATCATTAGCTGGATCGACCGCAGCGCTGTGTCTGACCTGAAAATCTTTTTTGGACTGATGGTGCGCATCGAGGAACTCGACCAAAAAACATGCCCTTATCCTCTCTTTGCACTTCATGCACAGCTACCGGTGCGTTCGAAATCCAAACTGATCGTCACCAGCGTACTCGCTAACATTATACACTACATTTACAGAGTGACAAAACAGAACCACCACTTTCAGAGCGGGGGACAGGTCCAGATGGAAGGACAATGACTCCAGATGTGAGGTTGTATTTCAGAACAGGAATTTGTTTAGGTTTGAAAGCAATAAACATGTATTTAATATATATATAAATAAATAAATAAATAAATAAATAAATAAATAATTCTACTATTCAAATCTGTATATACGTCAACAGTTTCACCTTATTTTTGTAATTTTATTATATGCTGTTACTTATATTCGTTATGCTTATTATCCTTTTATTGTACTGTTCTTTCCTCCATCCATCCATCTTCTTCCGCTTATCCGTGGTCGGGTCGCGGGGGTAGCAGTTCCAGCAGAGAGCCCCAAACTTCCTTTTCCCTGGCCACATCAACCAGCTCTGACTGGGGGATCCCAAGGCGCTCCCAGGCCAGCGAAGAGATATAATCCCTCCACCTGGTCCTAGGTCTACCCCTTGGTCTCTTCCCAGCTGGACGTGCCTGGAACACCTCCCTAGGGAGGCGCCCAGGTGGCATCCTAACTAGGTGCCCGAACCACCTCAACTGGCTCCTTTCGACACGAAGGAGGAGCGGCTCAACTCCGAGTCACTCCCGGATGACCGAACTTCTCACCTTATCCCTAAGGGAGACACCAGCCACCCTGCGGAGAAAACCCATCTCGGCCGCTTGTATCCGCGATCTCGTTCTTTCGGTCATGACCCATCCTTCATGACCATAGGTGAGGGTAGGAACGAAAATGGCCCGGTAGACAGAGAGCTTTGCCTTCTGGCTCAGCTCCCTTTTCGTCACAACGGTGTGGTAAAGCGACTGCAGTACCGCTCCCGCTGCTCCGATTCTCCGGCCCATCTCACGCTCCATTGTTCCCTCACTCGAGAACAAAACCCCGAGATACTTGAACTCCTTCCTTTGGGGTAAGGACTCATTCCCTACTTGGAGTGGACAGTCCATCGGTTTCCTGCTGAGAACCATGGCCTCAGATTTGGAGGTGCTGATCCTCATCCCAGCCGCTTCACACTCGGTTGTGAACCGATCCAGTGAGTGCTGAAGGTCGCAGACCGATGAAGCCATCAGAACCACATCATCTGCAAAAAGCAGTGGTGCAATCCTTAGTCCACCGAACTGCAGACCCCCTCCCCCATGACTACGCCTCGAAATCCGATCCATGTATATTACAAACAGGATTGGTGACAAGGCGCAGCCCTGGCGGAGGCCAACCCTCACCGGAAATGGGTCCGACTTACTGCCGAGGACCCGGACACAGCTCTCGCTTTGGGAGTACAGAGATTGGATGGCCCTGAGTAGAGACCCCCTCACCCCATACTCCCGCAGCACCTCCCACAGTAACTCCCTGGAACACTCCATCAGTTGAGGTAAACAACGTCCCATCCTTACTGTACACAGCTTGGATGGTTCCCTGCTTCCCCCTCCTGAGGTGTCGGACAGTTTTGAAGAACAACTTTGGTGCCGCCTGAAAATGTCCTTTTCCATGTCCTCTCCGAACTTCTCCCACACTCGCTGCTTTGCCTCGGCCACGGATGAGGCTGCTGCCCTTCGGGCCTGTCGGTACCTTGCAACTGCCTCGGGAGTCCCCCGGGATAACAAATCCCTGAAGGCCTCCTTCTTCAGTCGGACGGCTTCCCTGACCACCGGTGTCCACCAGGAGGTTCGAGAGTTACCGCCCCTTGAGGCACCGAGGACCTTGAGACCACAGCTCCCCGCCGCGGCTTCGGCAATAGAGGCTTTGAACACCGACCACTCTGGTTCAATGTCCCCAACCTCCACAGGAATGCCTGAAAAGCTCCGCCGGAGGTGTGAGTTGAAGGCCTCCTGAACTTGGGCCTCCTCCAGACGTTCCCAGTTCACCCGAACTACACGTTTGGGCTTACCAGGTCTATCCAGAGGCTTCCCCCGCCACTCGACCCAACTCATCACCAGATGGTGATCAGTTGACAACTCCGCCCCTCTCTTTACCCGAGTGTCCAAAACATACGGCCTCAGGTCCGATGATACGATAACGAAATCGATCATGGACCTTCTGCCTAGGCTGCTCTGGTACCACGTACACTTATGAGCATCCTTATGTTCGAACATGGTGTTTGTTATGGCCAATCCATGACTAGCACAGAAGTCCAGTAACAAACCACCACTCCGGTTCAGATCAGGGGGGCCGTTCCTCCCAATCACGCCCCTCCAAGTGTCTCCATCATTGCCCACATGTGCGTTGAAGTCTCCCAGCAAGATTAAAGAGTCCCCTTCAGGAGCCCCATACAGGACTCTTTCCAGGGTCTCCAAGAAGGCCGTATACTCTGAACTGCTGTTGGGTGCATAAGCACACACAACAGTCAGAGTTTTCCCCCCCATAACCCGCAGGCGTAGGGAGGCGACCCTCTCGTCCACTGGGGAAAACTCCAACAACGAAGCACCCAACCGGGGACTTGTGAGTATCCCCACACCCGCCCGGCGCCTCACACCTTGAGCAACTCCGGAGAAGAATAGAGTCCAACCCCTATCCAGAAGTAAGGTTCCAGAGCTGACGCTGTGCGTAGAGGTGAGCCCAACCAGATCCAACTGGTAACGCTCCACCTCCCGCACAAGCTCCGGCTCCTTCCCCCCCAGAGAGGTGACGTTCCACGTCCCCAAAGCCAGCTTCTGTCGCCCGGGTCTGGTCCGTCGAGACCCTCCGCTTTCACTGCCACCCTTCTGGCAGCGCACCCGACCCCATCGCTGTTTCCCGTAGGTGGTGGGCCCGCGGGACGGAGAAGCGGAGGTGTTGCCCACGTTGCCTTTTCGGGCTGGGCCCGGCCGGGCTCCGTGGCAAGCCCGGCCACCAGACGCTCGCCGAGTCCTCCTTCTGGGCCTGGCTCCAGAAAGGGACCCCAGGCTTCCTCCGGGCCGGGTATCCTCACTTCCTCTTGTTTTTTTCATGAAGTCTTTTGAACCAATCTTAGTCTGTCCCCTTGCCTGAGACCAATTTGCCATAGGAGACCCTACCAGAAACACAAGGTTCCAGACAACACAGCCCCCAGGTTCATCAGGGCACACAAACCTCTCTACTACGGTAAGGTGCTGGTTCTACAGGCTGTTCTTTGATGTACGATCTTATTCCTGTTGCTGCTTTAACATGTCATTGTCCTGTCAGTTTTATTGGAAAGTACCTGACCATACGACCTGGACAATGATTAACCTCATTTTAGAATAAAATGTATATACCCTGTGGGTATTTGTTCAGAGACATGTCGTAAAAATGCTGCAATATATAAATCTGCAATAAGTGTAAAAAGAGTAAGAATAATATTAAAGCTTCCACGCAGGAAAAATATAGTAGGAGATAAATACATGTTGCAGAGGCACAAAGTATACACTTTCTGGATTACATTATAGTTTTGATATTTGTTCAAAAACGTTTCTCCAATGCAGGAGTTAGAGTAAACTTGAGCAAGGGAAGAACGTTGAGCTACATGAGATCCGTGCATCATCATGTTCAAATAAAACCATTTAAAGAATAATAATGCAAAAGGTGAAGAAATACCTGCCACAGAGGACCTTCCACCCCCCCAGCAGGAACCAGCCAAGGCCCCTCTGTCTGTGGCTGACTCGGGCCCGGGGCAGGGTCTGGTAGTCGCTCTCGTCATTCTCAAAGCCTTCCTCCGACATCATCAGAGGCATCTCGTCCAGGTTAGAGGGCTCATCTTCCAGGGAGTATCTGCCAGGACAGGGGACAGTCAATTATTTAGAAAAATAACTTGCCATGGAACTTCAATGGATGTTGCTGACAAGGACATACTATTATAAATGAAGAATGATAATATGTTGTGTTAAGGTTTAAATGCAAACAATGTTCCAGCCTTGGACTTTAGATCTCAAAATATTAACTTTAGGTGTTTGTTTCTCTAAAGAAATTATTTAAAGCCTGCCATCACTAAATTGACACACAATGTCCATTTCTTTTTTTAAATAGGTACATATTCTGAAGAACTTGGTGGTCTGACAAGGTGGGGTGGATGAGTTAGTGGGCAGGATGTGTGTTGGTTATTAGGCATGGAGGGGTGGAGGATGGGGCGGCTTGACCTGGCATCAATGTGATTGTCTTCTTGTACATTGTTTATTCTTTACAGCCCTGATACTGTTATGTACAAAATATAAAGATTTGTATTCAATAATGATGATATTCTATTTACATTAAGTTACACTGATGATAATAAACCCAGCACATTTGAAACATGTCCCCATCATTACGCTTTGAATCCAACTGGTTGCTGAATTAAACATGATCTACAAGCTGTTGGGCAACTAAGGACATTCTGTAGTCAGCTGACAGAGTTCCAGATATGCAGATTCTAGCAAAGGTCTGAAGAAAAGCCAAGATTAAAAGATATTTAGCGCAGTGCATCAGTTCCTCCATCACTAAGTACTGTTGAGTGTGTCTCCTATTCACATTATAAAGACACACTGGATGCACTCTGGAGAAGCACATAATGACTTATTCATGAGGTATAGTGTAGAATCAAGGCAGCCTGTAGCTTAACAGAAATGCAACATTGGCTCACAATCCTGGCTCAGTCACCGTAAACCTCAGCTAGTGCATATCAACAAACACATACAATGTATGCATTACACCGTCACAATATACGATCAAGAGAAGATGCAAAACATATACAAACTTGTGGAGGAGTTCAAACTGCAGGAAACTCAGCATGTCAAAATGCATCGATATAATGTTTAGCATTTGGTTCATATGTAAGTAAATAATAGGGAAAGGTTTACAGGTCTCTATTGAAAAATCTGCTAAATGAGACACATAAGCCCATTCTCATTTCTCACATTTTCCCCTCCTCGACTCCTCGGTCCTCCGGTAGTGATCCGGAAATCGATGTCAGTGCGCCACGTTGAAGGACATCTCATTTCTCTTAATGCACATCGAGGACCGAGCATCGAGGAGGCTCATATATTATATTACATTACTCAGCACTACTTATTATGTGTAGGGGCTGTAGGTGTGTGTGCGTGCGTGCGTGCATGCGTGTGTGTGTGTGAGAGAGCGACAGGCAGGACAGGTCTCAGTCAGTTTGGTTTCCCTGGTTTACTTTTAAGAATTGTAAATAAAACGTTTGGCCTGTAATTCAATTTCCCCTATTGTAGGGACCAGAGAGAGGTGAGGGGAATATATCCAGTCTCTGATAATGTTACGTTAATAGTGCAAGTGCTTTGATACTTGTTTGATTCTGAAATCGTATATGCATGTCATTATTTAGCATGTCTACAGCATTTTCCATAGTTAAATCTGTTCATTTCATTTTATGAAAAAGGTTTCCCCCTCAGTCAATTCATACCGGCGCCTGCCCGCATCTGTAGCATGTTATTGTTACTCCCTCCTCGACTCCTACGCTCACATCTCCTGTGGGCGGGACTAAGACGTGAGGCGAGGAGTCCAGGCGAGAGGAGTTGAGGAGGTGAAAATTGGGAAATGAGAAAGGGCTATAGTCTGCTGTAGATGAAGTGAGGATTGCGAACCAAATGGGGGAGATGCAGTTTACTATTAGAGGAGCTACTCTCTTGGTTAATATGAAGTCAAGGCCGTTGCCCATTCTGCTGGCATGTAGCTGAGCCTAAACTATTGTTTACCTGCTGAAAAAACATCACCAATTATTTCTGCAACCACGCATTTACTGAAGGCACTCCACATGTGACAGCAGGCCTCCATATTGATTGAATATACAAAAATGTAATGGGTTTTGTGTAGAAATTAGACAAGTTGCAGGAAGTCACAATGCAAAACCCAAATCTGGTTTTGATAGGATAATAAGGAAGCTGCTACTGTGCTTACTGCTGTTAAAGCTGATCCTACAAAACTACAAGATGACATTAGGAGACCTTCAGAACCAATGAACGCCATTGTTGTATTGTCAAGTCTTTCTTCTCTCTGCAATGCCTGTTTGCTTTCATTACAAATAACTGCTTGTTGAATTAAAACCCTACTTCAACTTATAGTAATAAAACCATGGGCTACTGTCTAATTATATCCCCTTCCTCTTGTCTTCCAAAAGGAGAGTGTGAGGGTCTGTGAAGGTGTTAACCGCAGGTGTTGCTGATAGATGCGTCTCTATGTTCTGCACACACGGTGTGGATATGAGTGAATCATGAGTGGTTATAAAATGTAACACCCAGTGTTATTGACAGAACAGCAGCTGTGTAGAGTCATACGTTGGAGACTTAAGTGTATTATTGCTGTTTTATATCAAAACTGCAAAACATCAGTGCACACAGTTACATTCTTCATTTTATTCAACTGCATGCAAATTAGGGCTGCACGATTTGGGGAAATAATCTAATTGCGATTTTTCTGACAGATATTGCGATTCGATTTGCGATATTTATTTTTAAGCGACCCAACGGAAGTTTATTGTAAAATGCGGCCATAACTCCGGCTAGGAAGGTCGTATCAACGTGCTCCCGTCTCTAGCACCCCCGCAGCCCGAGCTACGAGTGAAAGAACTAAACTTACATGAAACTTCCGTTGGGTTGCTTTAAAGTCAAGCTTCAGTTTAAGATTCACCCTGTAACAGAAACATGTGATGGAGCAGTACTAACCTGACTCAGAAAGCATCTAGGAAAGCTCCATTGGAAGCCATTTGGAAAGGGCAGGCACTTTCAAAAGCACTTGGCAGGTGATTGGACCAATCTGTCTATCACCTTATATCATGGGCCACTTCTGATTGGTTAACAATGGCTGGTACATGTGGAGCACAGCCTTTCTGATTGGTGTGGATGACTGACACACAAGAAGAAAAGAAAAAAGAAAAAAAATATCGCAGGCTTTGCGATTTGATAATTGCATCATTTCAAATCGCGATTTCGATTTAAAATCGAGTAAACGTTCAGCCCTAATGTGAATGCACAGTTCTGGGAATCGTTATAATTACGCACATCAAACGCTATTTGAAAAAAGGGTTGAAGGATAAAAACACAAAATATTTGTCGTGTGGCTTCCCATATGGTTACAATGCCCAAAGAAAATATGATATGGAATATAAGTAGCCTGAAATGCCCATCTGCTGTACACCAATCCCTGTCTTGTACCTACAAAACACATTATGGAAACAAATACTACCATCAGCGGGATTAGGATCTTAACATCAACCGTTCATACTGATATGTCCCTCCAGAGCTCAACGACGCAGGCTGCTGGCTGCAACATGACTTCCTGTTTCACCTGAGAGCTCCTGTACCTTACATTAAGACAGATAATGATACCCATATAATTAAGATACATTTCAGTCCTATAGAATGTATCCACCCATGCATAATGATAGCCAGTGTGGACTGTGACATCAAGGCTTTAACCACTGGTTGGTTGATTCTCAGTTCCTGTTTTTCCTAAATACATTTCAGTATCTTAATCATATGATAAAGCCTAAATGATACCACAAGCTTAAACCAACCCCCAATTAATTCAACTGCAACTACCTAGCCTGCACTACTTGATATGTAGTGCTACAACAGGTTAATGCTGTACACGTTTGAATTCAAACGTATACTTTATCATATGGAGTAACAATTACAACAAATCCCCAAGTGGGGAAATGATGTAATTATACAGTGTGAACATTAACTATTCCTATTGATTAAGGAGGCTGATAGATTATAAAACATGTTTTTTTTTAATCCAAAACAAATGATAATATAGGTGTATTACCTTGAGCAAAAAAAGCGCTCAAAGCCAAACACTTCTGGGTGTTCTTTTGGGAGGCTGGGTGTTTGCTGGTAATGACAGGATCATGTGATTTACCTTCTGACACACTTTGGTAAAAGGTGGTTATGAAGGTCTTGTTTACATAACCCTGGCTGATCCAATTTTACAAGGTAACCCTATGAGGAAGAAGAGTTCGAAACATGTGACAGTCAATGATCTGCATTGCTTTGAGAGTTCGTAAGCAGTGAGTCACAATATGTAAATGATTGAAATGCATTCATAACTGAATCATAGTTTTGCTTTGAACCCTCAATTCAACTAATGGACCTCACGTAGCGAAACTGGCTTCATCCTAACTGTTATTTGTACTAGCCAACCTCCTATCCATCCCCACCCGCATCAAGCACCGGACCTGGGGGGACAGAGCCTTCTCCGCCGCTGCCCCCTCCCTCTGGAACTCAGTCCCACAACCCATCAGAGACTGCCCTGACCTCACTGAATGCCTTAATATTAGTTGCAACAAGTGGGACCTTTGTCAAAAGCCAGGGACTGTAGCAAACTGTAAATGACATATTGAAAAAGCAGCGTTAGGTAGTGTTTGTTAGATATGGTTGAAAACATGCAAATCATCTCCTGAGGTTTTGACCTCAGCCACATTAGTGCTTGAGGCTGCCACCAACTTCTCATCACTGTTTTGTTTACAAACTGTTGGGACCTTCCAACAGGAAACACTAACATCTAAAGTGTTTGTATGATCTATAACTCCCACAACTGATTGCAAAACTCTAACTCTAATGGAAGCGTGGGGTGGTTTTGGAAAGGTTTTATGACTCTCCAGTGACGCACAAGCATTGTAGTAAACAATTTTGAAATACTCTTATTGGTTTTTAAAGCTCTTAATGGTCCTGGTCCTAGATATTATCAGATTTGCGTTTTACCTATATTACCCTAAGGTCATCTGGTTCTGGCCTCTTTTAATCATACCAACAGTTAAAACAAAGACCCATAGTGAGGTGTCTTTGTATTATTATTATTATTTGACTCTTTTTTATTATTCTTATACCGGATTATACCTGGGAAGGAGGAGATAGTGTTGTTCTTATATTTTTTTAAATGTCTATGTGTTTGGTTTGTGAAGCACTTTGAGTTACCTTTGTGTCTGAAAAGTGCTTCATAAATAAAGTTAGATTAGATTTGAACATTTGCTTCCCGTTACAATAAAAAAAAAAAGCTTAGATAATGTGGCTTTACCAGCTTCAGGACCCGCTGCTCTGTATCTGTTTCTGATCCAGCAGAAGCCACAACAATTCCCCAAATAACTGCCACATGAATGTAATTACTGAGAGCAAGAGAAGGGAATACAGAAAGGCTGACATTCTTTAAATGCGAGATAAGAGAAAACATCAAAACAAATGGTGCTACATACACTAGTGATGGGCTACCATTACTCATATCAATATACAATGTAAACACTACTACTACTAAACATACCATCTAGTCTAAAAGTACCTGATAATGCGACTAGTTTCCTTCATTTCCATATCTGAATCTAAGGGCTTGTCCTCTCTGAAAAATGAACAAGCGGGTGAATGTTGACTCCAGTATGCAACACATTATTATAACATGTGACGAACTTAACACACAGAAGCTATCATGTGACTTTAAATGAAATGCCAGCAGGGTACTAAGCAGTGCAGTGGTAAAGGGATATATGTCACTAACTAAGAGGTTATAGAGTTTGTGGTATTCGGCTAATAAAGGTATACTAAAATTAGAAGGGTTTGTAATTTTATGGAAACTGGTGTTAGCTCACGAAACAGCTGTCAAAGAAGATAATGCGAGAAGCTGTCAGAAGCAGAGCTAGCACACAAGCTAACAGCTACAACCAGAACACAAACATACACCAGGGAGCTACTGAGGCACAAAACATTTAAACATTTGGGACAAACCGCTGTGTCTTAAGTAGGCAACAGAAGAAAATATGTCAGCTGGCTCCTCCATACCTTGAAAGTCTGGCTGAGTTGTAATACGGGATCCTCCTCGAGTTCTTCCGTAACGGATTTAACGGGATGCTGTCAGCCATCTTGGCTGAGCAGTACACATCCTGACGTCACGTAAAAATAAAACGTTTAGGAGTTATGCTGCGTTCAATTACTATTCAGACATATCGTACATAATGATATATAATGAAGAAGTGCGTTTTAGGTTAGAGAACACAAAGGGTTTCCTTATTGTTTCCAGTTATTCCATTGACGTAGCACAACATAACACTAACCATTGATAACTCAAATAAACAAATAAGTGTTCTTCTAAAAGTTGTTGTAGTTGAATGGAACAATGCGGAGTATCCACATTTCGAGAGTCACGAATGCATCTTTTATTTTCCATTGAAACTAATGTAGAGCCATGATGAGCAGATACCCAGCTGATGAAGACCATGAGATACGGGTGAAAGCTCCGCAAAGGCGAATAATATATGCACATTTGCTTTTTGACTGTTTATTTGCATAGGCCTTTAGCTACAGTAAACCTAATGTGTTCTTTTTGGTTTATTTTTTCACTTAAATCCCAGATGATATTCTCGATAATCTAAAAAAACAAAACATTTAAATGTGTCCCAGATAAATTACTAAGTAGACAGTCATACGTCTGGAGACAAGATGAAAAGGAAAAACACAACATTTGTTCAAAACTTATTTATGCTTGAAAACGGATTGCACCAAAAATAAATTAGCTTATTAAATTCTGATTATTATTATTATGTACAATTATGATCATCTATTGTGTTCATAGAGTGTAGCTTGAGAAGAGTTCAGTTATGTTGTAGGCCTGCGAAACAGAACAGAAAAGATGAACAAGATGCAGAAACCACATTTAAACAAATAGATTTTGTTTTATAAGTTACGTCTGCTTGATCCTGTTTGTTCGTGGGAAATAAATACTTATCGCTTCCATAATGCATAAAGAAAAAGTAATCAAGCTTAATGAAATAAAATGAAAGATCTTAGTTGAAGTTTTTACAACAAAAACTAAGCATGTATTGTTCTAATGTGTAAAATAACATTAGGAAAGTGTTTACCAGAGTGAGGCAGTGAATTGAACATACAGACTGTTTGTTCTAGTTTTTATTTGGGTCCAACTGTTGTTTAAGAATAACAATTTCTCACCATAATATTGACAACTCTTAATTGTGGGTATTCATGAGCATGTATTGTGCTTTGCACCAGCTAGCAGCATTGGGCAGCTGTCCGGAGGAGATAACAGACTCTTTGCATTATTGATTTGAACATACAGTATGTTCCCCTTATTCAGCACCCTAGGAATTCTCAGGTACAAGATAAACAACTTTTTAATGTATTGGAACCAAAACAAACATTCACAAATGAGGGCAAAGTAAAATAGCAAAATGTGAATACCCAACTATTCTTTGTCAATTGATAAAAAGTTCTTTTTTAAGTCTATATATAATACATACGAACAAACAAGAGGTTTTACAAATATTTTAATGTTCATAATAGATTGCATAAGTATTAAGTCTCCATTCATTGTTTTTTCAATTGATTCCAATTTCTTTGCTGTCATCAATCAGCATAGAAAAATGCCTATTATTCCCCAGGTCCATGCCTGTCTTGGTTAGACTGTTTATTGGACTTCCTGCGGCGCTCACTCTGTCCATGCCTGCAGTCAGAGGGTGCAGCTGAGAGATGCCTCTGTTCTGAATCACTGAGATCTCGTTGTTCTTCGTGGCCAGACTGTTGGCGATCGCTGTAGCGTATCGGTTCCAAAATCCAGGATCTACGTTCATGGCTCGAGCTGCCAGGTCTTTCTGAAACATCTCTCCAAACTTTGCGGCATCTCCGCTCAGCAGGGCCATGGGGTTTTCCACTGACAGACGCCGGCCTCTCCTGGCTGGTGCATTGTTCCACATGTGAGTTCCCATATGAACCTGAAAACGACAGGAAATTATATTTGATGTATGCTTTTATTTCTCAAAAAAAACATGGGTTGTCGCAGTAAATATCCAGCCCCCTACACCTTAACACCTGCAGCTTTATTATCTATTACACTATAATACTCATTCATATATAATAGCCTTTTTTAAATAAAATGTGAAAAGGTTTCAGATATCTGTTTTAATTGATTAAATCTGTGTTTACCAAATCTGACGGAAGTGTATTTCCACTAGAGTGGGTTTTTGAAAGTTGATTCATGCTTAGTCACCAAACAGAAAATTGATCAGCAAGAAAGTAATACTTCATACAAAGAATCGCTAGGTATTTGCTGGTACAAACTTCTTGAAGGTTAAGATTTGATGATATTCTTTGGAGAAATTATTTTAGGTTTTGACCTTAGACTTAACAAAACATTTGTAATGCGTATTTAAAATGTTGGGACATTTTATGACAACAATGTATTACTAATTCATGGAGAAATGTATCTGCAACCTAATCAATGAGGAAATAATTGTAAATGCCAGCCCTTTACTGATTTTTCTTTCGAAAGTGACTTGACTCGAATTGTTATAAACATGCTTTTTGGCTTATGGGGGAAAATATACCTTGAAACAATATCATAGGAGACATGTTGCACCTAATTATACTCAGGGCATTCATAATTCCTACAGAATTTCATGTGGCTTTTTTATTTTGAATTTAAGAAAATGTTGTTGTCTTTTTCTTACATTAGTTGAAATGCACGCATATGCCTGTGCGAATAAATATGTTGTAATTAAATAAGAATGTATGCACTTTTATAAAAGGGGGAATGATCTGTGTTCAAACAGGGAGTTAAACCGTAATTGAACAGTAACAGTGATTTAAATTTACTAACTGGCTTACTTTTTCTCATGAACACACATGGGTCAATGATTAGTTTCTATAAAATAACAGGGAGGTTATGTTGTTGCCATGTATGCTGCCTTACATACAACAAAAGACCCACTTGCTGTGTAATTACAAAAATGTAATTTTTAAAATTGATTGACCAGTCACTTGTTTTTTTCTGTTGTTGTTGAGAACCATTCATCTTATATTTCACAAAAGGCAGATAATTACCTCTAAATATACCAACAGAGCTATCAGCTTGACAGCACAACAGAGAAAAACCTCCTTTATCTACCTTCAGATTGCCTTTCGTGGTGAACGCTCTGCCGCAGGAGGAGCAGACAAAGGGTTTCTCTCCGGTGTGTGTGCGCTCGTGGATCTGCAGGGCGCTGGCCGAAGAGAAGTTCTTCCCACAGGCGTTGCAGTTGTGCTGCTTCGGAGTTCGACGGGGAGGCGCGGGGCCGAGCAGGGAGGTCATTCCTGGGCTGCCGACTGAAGCGTAAGCTGGGGGGATGTGGACGCTAAACGGTGGGAGATGCCTTTCAGACAAATTGTTCGGTTGACTATGACCATTCATCTCGGTTTTTATCAGCCCTGACGATGTGCTGGTAACCAGGGTGGGAATACTTTGACCTGCAGCTGAAATCAAAGTGCAAAGGGGATCAATCATGGAATCATCTTCAAAAGAAAAACAGATATTTATCTTTAGTAGGCTATGAACATTTGCATTTCAACATTGCAAGATTACCTCTTTCTCGGCTCAGTTGGAAGGACATACTATAAGGAGTCTCCTCTTTCACACACAGCTTGCTGGCCGGTATTCCTCGCAGTTCTTGGACCACTGCAGCTGCTGATGCCGAGGTAGGAGAATCAGGTTGCTCTCTCTTTACTGAGGCTGCCAAAGACTCGTGGGATTCTGGCCTATTGTTGTTCACTGCAGGTGATTTGATCGTCATGCCTTCTGAGTTGCTTTGAATCGGAGATCCCGATACACGAGGCGAACAGGAAGATTCTGAAACATTTGGGCTGTTAAGTCTGCAGTTCTCCACGCCTTTCTCTGCCAAAGACCTTTTAAAATTAAGTTGGCTAATGTCATTAAAACCATTTGTTAGAGATTGTATACCAAAGGAGTGGTTTAGGCTTAAAGTAGAGTCAATCATCCTCATTTGGTTCTCCAGAGCGGCTAAACTTGAAACAATGTTGGACTTAGGCGGTGAATAACAGTCATAGATCAAGGGTTTCGATGGATTTACAACTTCCTCCATACTCTCTATTTCCTCGTCTTCTTCCTCATTATCATCCTCCATTGACATATAATCAAGGAGGTCATTGTCATTGCTGCTGAGACTATCAAAATTCCTCTCGTTGAAGGACATATCCATCTCCTGCAGCCCCTCCATGAGCGTGGAGTCTGGAATCTGTCCGACCATGTGCATGCGGATGTGCTGCTGAAGGACAACAGCGTTGGTGAACTTCTTCTGGCAGATGGGACACGAGTGTTGCACCTGGACGGGGGGGTTTTCTCTGTGAACTCCAATGTGAGTCTTCAGGTTGCCTTTGGTGGTGAAAGCCCTGCCACACACTTTACATTTGAAGGGCCTCTCCCCGGTGTGGATGCGGTAGTGCATCTTGAGCGCACTCTGACAGCTGAGGACGCGGTGACAGAGGACACACTGGTTGGGATCTGTTATCTTCTTGTCGATGTTCTCCACCAGCTGCTGAAGCTTTGAGGTTTCAGACGTGTGCATAGAGTCCAGGAAACCCCCGCTTGGGTATTTCATTACGTCCGAGTTGTACGATAGAGGTGGGGACTCGGAGAGGGGGGATGCTGAGGTGATGGGTTCAGGCGTGGTGGCCACAGATGGGATCGTAGTGCTGGGTGCTTCTGTTAGAGGGTTGCCTCTCAATATCAGGGAGCAGTTCTGGGGCAGGTGTATCCCTTCTGTTTTTAGTATATTGGACACTTCTGTCTCACGCTTCAACTCTGAAACAGGAGAGAAATGAGCCTCACTGCCTCTGTGGTTAGGTGACAAAGATACACATTCACCAAGAGCTGTCTGGAAGGGAGATTTAACAGATGGTGTTACACTTACAGGGTCATTCGAGCCTCTGATACAGGTAATAGCGGAGGGAAGCGGAAGACCCATAGTGGCTGGCAGAGTTGCTACAACAGGTTTGTTCTCCAGCCATGAGGACACGGGCTTTTCCGGGGGGAAGGACATTCCGTAGGGAATCCCAGAATTCGTTGGCACATTGTCTAGATATTCTGGCACAGGGTAGGGGTTCATCTGAACATGAGGGTACTTATCTTTATGCCTCTGGAAGTGCACCTTTAAGTTCCCTTTCGTGGAGAAGCGATTGCCACAGATGTTGCATTTGAAGGGCCGCTCTCCTGTATGGGAGCGCAGGTGGATCTGCAGAGCGCTGTCGCTGCCAAACACTTTGGCACAGAACCTGCATTTATGCTTGAAGAAAGGCTCCTCTGGGTTGGGCTTAGTTTCGTACAAGGGCCCGTTAGGCGGTTTCCCCTTCCCGTGCTTCATGAGGGCTGCGAGAGGGTCAAGTGCATTAGCTGTGGCGGCGATGCTAGCCAAGGGATTGGGGAAAATGACACTGCTAGGGGGGCTCTGAGGTAGAAATGGTAGGCCGGAGGGGGAACTGAGGAGGCTGCTCTGTCCCAGGGGGAGCGGGCTGGAGGAGCTCAGCGTCTGAGAGCAGCTAATGCCGCTGCTGTGTGAGCCCATGTAAGGAGGCAGCAATGTGGAGATGTTGCTGCTGCAGCTGGTGACAGATGGGGTGGAAGTTTCTGAAGACATTGAGGTACATTTCACATTTCTGAAGGTGGACTGCCCATATAGAGTTTGTGAGGCGAGACTGTGTGACTTCTCAAGCACAGAAGACAAAGAAACAGCAGCCTTTCCATTGAAGGTTGAGGGCATGGTTCCTGATAGAGGCAGGATGGGAGGAGGGATGATGCCTTGAGAAGGGAAAGGGATAGGGGCCAGAGACAGGGATCTGGAGACTGGCTTTAACGCCGCCTGTGTTGGTTGTCTGTTCATGATGGCTACCTGGCTGCAGATCTGCTCAATAAGCTGCAGCTGGTGGACCTGTTGTTGTTGAAGGGCCAACAGGTGCTCCAGGATCACAGGGATGGCCCCTGAAGCCTTCCCTCCAGTCCCCATGCTGCTGAGCTCCTGGGAGAACTGAGCCACAGCCACCCTGGTGCTGTGGAGGATCTCCAGCGTCACATTTGTACTCTGCATGCCATAACTGTCAACAGCTGACATCTTGGGGGTCTCAGCGGAATCTGGAGGCTGAGGGCTGGAGGTTTGTTTGTCGTGCAAGTGATGCTCAAGCTCCATGGCTTCATCTCGCTCCAAACCTTCCTCGAAATTGTCCAGGCTATCGTTGTCGTTCACCAGCGTCCCCCCCAGGCCACAGCTGGGTTCTGCTGCAGACGAGTCACTAGACACAACGCTAGGAACCGGAGAGGGTCCAACAGGAGATTCATCAGGAACTGGCATCCTGTCATTGTCCTTCACTATCAGCACCAAGGGATCCTCAGTGCAGACTTTCTGATGTTCACTCAGTTCAGTCCTGGAGAAGAACTCAGCACAGCATCGTTCACAGATGTGTGTTTCCTGTCTGCTGTGGCAGCCTCCATTGGTGTTCTCTCTGTACAGGCCCTCCACCATGCCTGAAACATGAAAAAAACTGATTAAGAATGCATAATGGCTCACTTATCGTCCTGATATTTCACCAGAGGGACACATTTTCCTTTATCAAGCTGTAATTATTTCCTACATACAGAGCAGTGAGTCCATCTTTCTTAACTTGTGTTGTGGACAAGCATTGTTCAAAAACCACTGAACCAAAGATCTGTGTCCAAAACTAACAATGCATGTTGATTTTAACATGGGTTGTTATGTAGAAGAAAACCATTTAATGTAGAAGAAAAAATTATTCACCCAAAACAAATGTATAACATTGTCATACAGTGTGGAAATGTGTTTTCTAACAATGAAGCTACCTAGGGAAATTAAATGGGAAACCACATTTTTATGTCTCAAATTAGATGGTATGTAATACAAAGTTTTCCTATGTATATATATATTTACAGCAGCATTTGTTCGTGATACCACTTTGGATCTTAGAATTCTACAAGGCCCATAATAAACATCTCTTTAAAGTGTTGACAAAGGTTTTAAACTGGCACCCCCTGTTTGCAGATGTTAATAATCTTCCTCAAAAATCAATAAAGTTCAATTAAGTTATCTGACCTCTCCATTGTGCATTCAGACAGATAATGAAATCTCATACACTATATTGATTTTCCTCTGCATTCATACATTTAAGTATTGTCTCATCTGCACATCAAATGTGCACTTTCTACTATTGTTCAAAACCTACAATGTGTTAATAGTTGTTCAACTGGATTAAAAACCTAAAACGTGGTTAAATTGGGTGATGTCAGCTGACAATTTAATGTAAATGTAATTTGTGCAAAATATCATAGATTTTAGATTTTCAAGGCAGTTTGAAACATAAGTTAAACATATATTCTTAATGAGCATGGTCAGGCCCGGAAAAACTTGAGTGTATTCTTATTCCCAGAAAACCACATTTGGGATTCTTCATCAAAACACAAGGCAATCAAAAAGTGTATAATCTCACAGCTTTAACAGCATGTTGTTTCTATAACAGGAAATAAGATACGAATGATATGTGCACATTTTTCAATTTGTAAAGGATTTAATTTATTATAATGTCAGTTTGAAAGGGATCTTTTGACATCACAGTTTCATCCCCTCCTCCGTCAGTAGCTCATAAGTGACGTAGTTTGAGAAAAGATTTTACATTTTACAATCACTGTTGCATCTGTTCAGGCTTTGCCCCATTAGGGAACAGACAGCATTACCAGATGGAACATTTGGGAAATCAATAGTAAATGATTTGTACATACACTCCGGCTTCCCTACACAAATTTAAGAATCACAATTGAAAAGCACCAAAGAAAATAGATGGGCAATATGTTATTTCATTGAACTTTTTAGCAATAATTTGGATTGCAATGGGAAAATAAAAACAAAAGTAATTAAAAACAACAAGATGAAACCAAATCATGAATAATGAAATGTAGTGAGTGTGTGTTCTGGGTGTGTGTGGCCGACATATGCTGCACGTAAACGCAGTAAATGTGGACAATTGAAGGTGCCTGTCTTTGTGTTAAATTGACCATGAATGTGTGTGTGTGTGTGAGCTACCAGACTGTACATGCATGCAGTTTGTCTGAATGTGTGTGTTACTAAGCACGTAGTTTGTGTGTATGCATGTGTGGTATCACTCTGTCTTACCACCTGAGAGAATGAGTGTGTTCAAGCTATAACCCCGAATGGGACATCTGTTGTATTCACAATGAGCAGAACACTCAACAGATCCTCAAGCAAACACACTGATACATGTCTGTATTAACTAGGAATATGTTTTTAATTAAATGACAGGCTTCTAACTGTGTCCCATCTGTGTCATAAAAATTGATTTAAAAAAAAGAAAATTGGTGTAAAAAAGAAGAGTGTGACCACAGTTGAGAGGGTTAAACGTATTTGGAAGTGAAGAGGTAGATAATCAGAGTGACTGGCTCTCCATGTGGGTGGTCTGAAGATCACCAAGGCGATTCAGCAAACACAGGAGCGAAAACACTTTCCCTGTGGATTTTGGGAATTGTTTCTCTTCCAGGAAAAACAAAGAAAAGATCAGTTTTGATTTAGATTCCAAATATAATAACACTGATAGACATGTCTTTTTTAAATGTCACGCTCAATCCGTTATGTTAGGAGCAGAAAACAGATTTATGAGTGTTTCTCGCTGTGTGGTTTGGCCAGGGAAAACGGTCTGCAGCAGCAAAGCAAACAGAGTGGGGCCAGCGCAGAGCCTCTTGCCTCTGAGTGACCCGCGGCTGCAGAGGTCACCACTTCACATGTACTAATTGTATTATGATGCAGACGTGGAGCACTTGCCCCTCGCAGGGTGAGGCTGACAAAGGTTAAATCAGCAGGCTTAATCAAAGCCCCTCTCCGAGTGACCGAGCCCCCCTGCCTGGCTGCAGGGCTGTGGGGGGGCCTCGAACACACTCGACACCTTCTCACACACACCAATAATAATTAATAAATCACTGACTGACATGAGACAAGAACTGAGAGGAGGATGATTTGAATTAATGCGCAGGCCTTTTGCTTTTCAGATGAATGACTTAAATGTTGAATAAAGTTGACAGGGATATAAATAAATACTTGAATCAATTGAATCATATTAGATTATATTAATTCAGATGCATTTATTAACTGTCAGCTACAGCCAAGCATGTTGCAAACCAATGTTGTCATTGCAGAATATTTAGAGAGCGAAGGCCAAATACATTTTTTAATTGTCATATTTTTGTTTGTTTTTTGATAACCTCTTGTCCAATACATTAAAGGTTTATGTATGTTATAATATCAGTGCTGATACGTACACATAACTTCCAGCTTTCCTACAGATATGATCAAATCAAATTTTTTATTTTAATATTAAATCATTAAAAATGGTTAGTGTTCCACACCATGGGCTGGCAATAGGATGAAGTGGTATCTCATTACAAAGTGTACAGGGCTGATCATTTTAAAACTAGATTTTTGAAAATATTGATATTTTTTAAAGTAAGAATATCAGTTAAACCCAGGGGTCCTGCATGCATGTAAAATACACTTTTATTATCATAAAAGTAATATCATTAAGGCCACAATTTCATTTTTGTTTATTGTCTTATGACGTATAAGATGACTGTTTCTCATTGCAGTTGTAATAGTTGTCAAGAAGGCCTCGAACCCAAATCAAAATAACCTACACATTTAAAACGTATTTCAGCTTTAGTTATATTAATGTTTTTATTGTTGGTGGATTAGGCCTTTCCCACAAATCCCCTAAAACGGTTAAAGTTACATTAAATAACATGTGAAAATAGTTGAATTCATGAGAGGTTTGATCGTTTTGTAGCCTACCGTTTTCAGAATAACGTTACTTTGATTACTTTACTGTGTCCACATATCCAATAAATAAATACACGTAGAACCGTTTTTGGTTAAAACACCAAACAACAATTTAACTATCCAACATTTAATTCCATTCTTGTAACAGATTTATAAACTTTTTAGACATTTATTTTTTAATCACACTTCAGAAATTCAGAGTGTGAAAACTAATTTATGCTCAAATTGTAAAAAGAATAAAACTGTGAACCAATTTAAACCACTCAATTTAGTTTGCAAAATACAGTTCGTCCAACATTTTAGATATTAAAATGGTCTGAGCCACAATCATTCTTAATCTTAAACCTTTTCTTTGCAATAAAAGTCTTTAAATTAAGCTCTACTCATAGTTGTTGTTTTGATCCCATCAGCTGCAGTAAACACAGTCAAAGTGGTTTTAAACACACGTACCGGTATGGCAGAGCGGTGCGCTCCTCGCCACTCCCTCCGCCTGGAGCTGCTGCGGCTTGGCTTGCTTGCGGCGGGACATGTTGAGCTCTCTCTGCGCCTCTCTGCCTCCTCACCCCGGCTCATCTACGAGCAGCGAGTTGGACCCTTCAGCCGGAGCGGGGGGCTGGAATAAACGAAGTGTTCCTGCTGCTGCTGCTGCTGATGCCCGTGTGCAGATTGCGCATGTCAGTGTGATGGTGATGGAGGAAGGATAGCGCTTTTACGACTCCTGCTGCCCTTCGGCGGGTGATTGGCTGCAGTCCAGCCAACTCACGCAAGATATGGAAATGAGGGATGGGGTTAAATAATAATTAGTTCACTTCCTGTCCGGTGATGCTTTTACGCACAACTCTCCGAGGAACTCCAACATGGTTTAGTCCGACGTGTGAGTGGCTCGTCCGCTGTGTAGCAGACCTGGGTTTAACTTTGTGGTCAAATGCTGCATCCTGGTGTCCGTTTGGGATTAAGAGTGCCTTTCTTTGGGAGCTTTTTGACGAGTTTGCGTCAAAAGAGCCGCTCCAGTTTGAGTTGACTTCTCTGATGGATGGATGGATGGATGTCGCCTCAGGAGCGGTTATCCTTCCACAGGAGGAGAGGCTGTGTCCAAAAACTGCGTAAAGTCCAGAAGAAAATCCTTTAAAAAAAAGTAGTTGCGCAAACAATTTGAAATAAAGTCACATTTTGCGCAAACACCTCGCTCAGATCGCAGACAGGTCCGGTCTCCAGCCGGTGTGTTTCGGAAGTGAGGCTCCCTGGTTTGTCCGAGGCACCGGCGCTCCTTGGTGCCTCCGCCTCCGGTCCATCATTAGAAGCCCCTCAGCCGCCTGCGATAGGCTGCTGCCAGGATACCGCAGGAGCTGCTGGAGCCCGTGCTTCATTTGTTACGACCTCCCACAATTTGGCGCCATAAAAGAGCGAAAAATGTCTCCAAGTTGGAAAATAAGTCTTCCTTCAGAGGTGGAAAAAGTACTTAGGTGTTGTACTTAAGTAAAAGTTGAAGTAGGCCTACCAGAGTGTATGAATACTGTGTTGCAAGTAAAAATCCTTCAATCAAAATGTTACTCCAGAACAAATGTATTGGCATCATAACATACTTAAAGTACCAAAAGTAAAAGTATTCATTGTGCAGATTGGTCCATTTCAGAATATATATACAGTATGATGTGTTTGATTTAAGAGTAGATTATATTTCACATCATCAATCCAAATCTGTAAAGTAACTACAAAATAAATGTAGTGGTAAAGTACAAGTACCTCAAAATTGTACTTGACTAAATATCAGTGGCGGCTGGTGGAAAATATTTTTGGTGGGGCTATGGAAATAGGGACCAAACCATACTAAGGCGGTCCGGGGGGATCCTCCCCCGGAAGACATTTTTGAGAAATGACCCCTTAAATTATCTGGTGATGTTAGAGGAGGGGGGGTGGGGGGACAAATTGAGGCTTAAAAATATGAGATAATCCATAATCTTCAGTGGGGTTAGCTATGAATCTTCCAAAACTGTGCAACAGTACAGGAGGCCCACACAAACTGCAGAACACTGGTGCTTTGGGAACACTCAATGATTTCATTCCCATTTAAAATCAGGAGACTAAATACGAACATTATGTGTGTGTGTGTGTGTGTGTGTGTGTGTGTGTGTGTGTGTGTGTGTGTGTGTGTGTGTGTGTGTGTGTGTGTGTGTGTGTGTCATACTTGCCAACCCTCCCGATTTTCGCGGGAGACTCCCGATTTCATTGCCCTCTCCCCGGTTTCCTCCCAGGGTCATATTTCTCCCGATTTCTGACAAAATCAGATTTACTCACGACTGTTTCCACTCGGACTTTAATACAGCTACACCATTGTTTGGTTTCCATGGTAGCAACGTCTCTTTAGCAGCGCGCGCAACTCAAAGTTTGAGAGGGTGAGGAAGAGGGTGGGCGGCGCCCCTAGCGCCCCTATGGGCCGGCCGCCACTGCTAAATATACTTAATTACTTACAGTTACTCAGCAGTGGTGGAAGAAGTATTCAGATGCTTTACTTGAGTAAAAGTACCGATACATTATTGTCAAATAAAAGTCCTTACTTAAGAAAATGTACAAAAGTATTATCAACAAAATGTACTTAACGTATGAAATGTAATGGTACTCATAGTACGACATGGCCAGATACTGTTGTATCAAATAGCATTTTACTGTATAGAGTAGACCATGTGTCAAACTCAAGGCCCGGGGGCCAAATCAGGCCCTTGGTGGATTTAATTTCGGCCCGCAGGATAATTTCTAATTACTATTAGATCTGGCCCGCCGGTATATTGCATGCACACCTTCACTCCATCCTGAGAGTCTCCTCAGCTCAGAGCCTGACCCCAGACATTGATGAACTTGCACCCAAGATGAGATGCCAAGTATCTGGCTTAGTGTGCATCACAGAGCAGCACACTGAGTTTAAATGGATGTTTCCTTCTGCACTTTCTTTCTTGCGACAACAGGGAATGTTTGGTTTTCTCTTTGAGGGAAATGTTTTTTTGAAGCTGTTGTTGGCCTGTGGAAAAATGTAATCATAAGAAATGACTCTGGAAAAGCTGCAGATAGAGCCATAAGAAATGAATGCAACTGATTATTTAATGTTTAATGTTGTTTTTATATCCAATAATGTAAGCTTTGTTAGTTCCAGGTTTAATATGTGCAATAAGTTCATTTCAATAATTTTTGCAATAAACATTGAACCGGTCCGGCCCTCGACTAGCACAAATTTTTTTATTTTGGCCCACTGTGTATTTGAGTTTGACACCCTAGACAAACACAGGTCTGATTGACTTTTTGTAAAATATTGAAATCATTTGACTCTTTTATGACTTAAAGAGTGAGCCCACTTAGATTTTTAAAGAGAAATGGAAATACTCCAAGTAAAAGTACCTCAAAATTGTACTTAAGGACAGTACTTTAGTAAATGTACTTAGTTATTTCCCACCTCTGATTATCAGAGATGTGAGGAGGGTAAACCAATATCAGTTTGGAAATAAAATAAAAAATCAATGTTTTAAGGTTTGGTGGTTGGTTTACATTTGATTAGCACATAGTGAAGTAGCTAAAGATCACAGTGGGAATTAGAGCCAAATATCAGAGTAGGAATAAAATCAGTTTGATCCTCCTCTTCCACACTGTAGCTATTTCAAAGCTTGAAGCACACTAAAGCTGTAATCCCCTTCCACCATGGCATTGTCCCACAACTTGTAATTATGTGGTATTAAAAGATGCAGCTGGGGGAGGACAGAATCAGCTGTTGATAATTGCAAGTACTACACAACAGCCCGGTATTGATCGGCATGTCTCCTATTCCCCTGCTATGGAGAGATAAGGAGACCCCGCTCCTGCCGGAATATCATTTCTTCTGACCTATCAGGTTTCTACAGACTTATGATGAATAGCCAGAGTGGCCGAAGAGGGCTTATCTGGGAGACTCAACCCTCCTTGATTCGATATCGATTCCTTGTAACCAGCGGTGGCACACAAAATCAAACTAGCTACTACTTGACCATGATCTCTTCCAGATTCTAACTTGGCCAGACTGACGCAGACTGCACTCACACCGAAGCACCACTCGAGGGGAATTATTGTGTACATCTGTGAGAGGAACATGTATCAATTTGTTCATTGTTTAGTATGATGAGCATAAGAGATGTGTTCACAATGCCAAGTTCAATTAATTAGATGATACATGAGGAATGTTTTCAGTTTGGGTGTTGCAGGAATTGAATGCATACTTACAGTTAAATAGAATACAGATAATACTAGAACAAATTATGAACGGGTTATTCACAGTTACCTGAAACACATGTAACAAACACTGTGAAGATTAAACTGTTGAACTGTAGTCAACGTGCCAGAGAACTGTTGGTATAACCCCCCCCCCCCCCCCCCCCCCCCGTTTATTATGAGGCATTTATGGAAATACTGACATCATGAATTCTTTTTAAGGATATGCTTTTTTTTATTTTGGTGTTTTTGTTCTTTTCTGTTTGTTTATTTTCTATTGTTTTGTTGGGAAAATGACTAACTAGTAGGCAATTTGAAAAAATGATTAAATGTCCCAGTTTTAGGTTTATGCATACTGGATATTATACGATGTACATGTATTGTATAACTTGACTAAGTTAACATTGATGTTACTTTTGAACTACCTCCCCATATTAAATGAATGCCATGGGATCTAAAATAATAAAGCAGAAGCCCTACATTTTAAAATATAAGTTAGTCAGGGAACCTATTTCTGGAAAACTATATTTCCACCAAAAACTTACATTTGCTTCAAAACAAGCAAATAATATAAATCAAATGTATTGTTTGTCTATAATTTATGTTTAAATTACTTACTCTAACTAATGGCCGCTTAGACGAACAGCCAGCAGCTAAATGCAAAGCTCTGCAGAGATATGTCAAGCTAAAAGACACCACAAGAGTCCAGGGGAAGACGTTGAGACTTCTACACCTCCATACTGAGGTGAAATTATTTCCATGTCAAGTGTACTGGCCTATAACGGAGGTTTGGGAACATTTCTTTAAATAAAAAAAAGTAATTCCAGCTCTTTAGACGTGCTGACCTATTGGTGGATCATGATATACTCTACATTGCAGCCAAACATTTTATTAAACCTAAACATTTTATTTCAAATTCTGTTGGAGATCCCAAAATTTCCAAAGTTAATAAATATGTGAAGTTGAATTGAGAGGAAACGTATACAAAGGATGTATAAGACATGTAGAATATTGACTTTATTTGAGACAGTAAATATGCAAATGATCAGACAGGGTGTGATTCAATTAGTTTTTTAGTAGTCCTGAGACCTTAACAACAAAATAAGCATTTGTCATTGTCTTCCATTCAAAACCCCTGTGAACGTTTTCTGATCTGGCATCTCTTTTAAAAGGACGGAAGTCTTTGTAAGTGTCTTCCAAACAGACATTATTTGCACAACAACAATAGAGACATTGGTCGGGAAAACATTGGTTGAGTGGGCAGTTGGCAGTCTGTCAGTTTTTATTTTTTGGTAAGACATCTTTGTGACATCACCAAGAGTCATGATGTTTTGCCCTGAGCCAACAAAAAGTCACTAGAATTTATGTTCATATTGGAAAAATCTGCAGCAAGTGCCAGTGCCAATACAGTGAAGCATGTAATGATCTCAGTGTACCCACTTCCCTTTACCTACTGTGTGCAGAGATATGATTTTTTCCAAGATCGAGTTTGATTCAGGCCTTTGTAAAATAATCCAATATCATGGTAATCTCTAGCAACATAAATAATACAATTGCATTCACCTCCATTGAAATCAGATGATGGGCCAAATAAAAAAATAAATAATATGGCTGCGGTCACCAATGATTTGTCAAAAAAACGATTTTCTTTTTAAATGGGCTGCATTTATACATCACTTTTCAAGTCTTTGCAACCTCTTAATAAGCATTCATCCATTCATACAGATGCAGATGCTGTATAAGGTGCCCCCTGCTCAGGGACACTAACATTCACACACACTCCTAAACTGTTGGCCACGCCACATCTGGGGTTAAGTATCTTGACCAAGGACAGTTCGACATGTTGACTCCAGGGGCTGGGGATCAAACCAACAACCCCCCGATTGGTGGACGACCATTCTACTTAGAAAACCTTTTTAAGCCCAAGATCACCGACCTCGGCCTAGGTGAAAGGCGAGATCTACCTATTGCAGAATTGAGTGAAAAAGACGGCCCAGACAGTGCTTCCAATTTGAGGCTTTTTACATAGGCTAATTGCATCTGAATTACTGTAACAATGAAGGCTCCATAATCAGCTCACGGCATATAGGCAGGGGTAAAGTGCTATTTTTTACGAGTGGGGGGCGGACCTCACCTCCTCTAGGGGGGTCCGGGGGGATGCTCCACTGGGAAGATTTTTTTTTTAAATATTGAAGTTGAAAGCATCAATCTGGTGCACTTTGAGAGCAACATGAAGAGATCTATGGATACATCTCTCAACACCCAGATGAAACACAACTGTAAACAGATTTTCTTTTTCTTTATGGATATTTTACAAATCACTCCCCTTTTAAACTGTATTCTTGTTTTACTGCCATATAGTATTTCATACCTGTTTTTCCTTTATTCTCTTATTGTTTGTATAACTATAATGATCATATGAAGGTGTGCCGCGGAAATAATCTTTTGAATAATTTGTGACAAAACTGTTCTAAACACTCAGAGGGTCCTTTAGCTCACCTGAGCCCCTCAGTCTGACAGGGGAGGACTCTCCTCCAGCTTGTTGTGGAAACAGCTCCTTATGTCCGTTAGTGCAGCTAGCTAACCAGATGCTAACATCACGGTCCTCTCTCTCTATTATTATTATTATTTATTATTTCATTTTTATTTCTTTTGTTACTTTTTTTTTAACGGTCCGCGATCTATCCCACCACATTGACTGGTTGGCGACCACTGCTTTAAAGTATGCTTGGGGAATTATGTCAAGTCCCAAAATAAGGAGTATCCAACAGTCAAAGGGGTTGGAGCCACAGGCTGCAGCCTCAGTTAGTAGCGACTGTGGAGACATCGATTTCATTTGATTTACTTTCTCATGAAACCAACTGGATCATAACAATTTTTAAGTTAACAATATTTCTCCTCTGGGGGGCTTCAGGGTGGCAGTCTGTTTAGCCCTCCACCACCGGGACCCTGCTACATAATAGATCGAAAAGAATTACACTCACTCAGGCTTTGTTTCCTCATATAATCACACAAAAGGATTTTTCTTGAAAATGATCATAAATCACAGGCCGGATCAATACGCCGGGCCCAGCCTGCACTAGCCTGATAACACAATCAATACAGGGTATTTGGATTTTAATTAATACATGACGGTGCCTCAGCCCTGAAACGGTGAAATACGGCCTCAACTCCCTCTGAAATACGTCCTGCAGAGCATCACATGCGGCCCTGATATCTGCTACAACTCATCAGGTGTCGATGTGATCTGGTACCTGAGGAGCAGAGCGGATGAGGGAACACATATATTTGTACAAGAAGCAGGTGAAACAACACTGAGACGGAGACAGTTCAGCCAGCACCTAGGCTCTATGATGTTTAAAATGTGTTACGATGAGACTTTGAGGCATCATCTTAATATCGTTGATAGATGTGTTCATTCCAAAAAAATGTCACGTCAAAGGAAGTACAGCTAAGCTTGACCAAGCACCAAATTAAGCACCAAATTATCTATCAAATAGTTGTCAAGATATTGCACCTACAACCTCCTGGTAGTTAACATGTCAATGGATCACAAGGCCAAACAGATTCATCCTCTTGGGAAATGAATGTCTTCACCAAATGTCATTGTGATCCTTGCAAAGGTTATTGAGATATTTCACACAAAAACACAAATGTCAAGCTCCTGGTGGCACAGAGAATAACCAAAGTTAGACTTATTCATCCTCTGGTGATCATGAATGTCTCGTTGACACAATTCACTAAATAAAATGTCAATTCGTCTTGGTAGAGAGAAACATTCAGAAGATCAGCAAAGTCACTTGGATTCATCCTAGGGATTTCATGGCAATATATCAAAAGGTAAGATATTTCAATAAAACAACACCTTTTGATTGTGCTAGAAGAGTCAAAGGATCACTTCAATTGAGACCGGTCACTGAAATCCAAAAATGTCAACCTGCTTGTGGTAATACAGTGAAAATCAAAGGATTAGCAACGTAATAAGGATTCACCCTCTGGGGGTCATGAATGTGTTTACCAAATGTCATTAGGATTACTCCAAAAGTTGTTGAGATATATCAAAATGAATGTCAACCTTGTGGTGGCGCTAGATGAAGAGTCAATGGATCACAAAAATCAGGATAATTCATCATCTGGTGACCATGAATGTCTTTACAAATATGCATGGCCTCTATCCAATAGTTGTCGAGACAGTTAACTTAAGAAAAATTAATTTGCTTTTTTTTTGCAAAAGTTGTTAATGATATTTCACAAAAAAACACAAAAGTCCACCTTGTGATGGCGCTACATGAGGAGTCAGAGGATCACCAATGTCACACTTATTCATTCTCTGGGGATCACCAATGTTCACCAATTTTTTTAATTTTTTTTACAAGTCTTTTTATTTCATTATAGTGTACAGTAATCGATGCCATTTCATTGATATTGTAATATCACAGTACACTCAATACACTCCCTCCTCCCTCCCTCCCTCCCTCCACCCGCACATGCCCACGAGGGGTTAACCAATTTTGAATAGTTGAGACAAACGAAAGAAAATGTCAACTTGCTTTTGCTTCCATAGGAACATTATGAAGATCAGCAAAGTCACTATGATACAACCTCTGGGGATCGTGAGCGCTGCACCTAATTTAATTGCAATCTATTCAAAATGTGTTACGTAATTTCACTTAATTCACACATGTAAACATCATGGTAGCGCTAAATGGCCAGAGGATCAGCTGAGTGTTTAGGATTCATCCGCTGAAGACAATGCATGGCAATCCATCCAATAGAAGCCGAAATATTTCAGTCTGTACCAGAGTGTTGGACTGGCCGTCTGACACAGCCATCCCTAGAGCCACGCTGCTAACACGGCTAAAAACAAAAGACTGATCACTGCAGTCCATCCTCACGTCCCTCCGGAGAGACCGGCAATTGTCAAAGCTGATATGGAGGCTCAGACAGGCTCCCTGGCAATATCCAAAACCTTCACTCAGCAGTTATTGCAGCTGAATGGGAGCAGGTCCTTCATCCCAAAACACAAAGCAGACGGGGAATAGACCAAAAAGAAATCAGAAGTGAACAAAGCGGGATTGAACAGAGAGCAGAGAGTGATAGACAGCACAGAGACAGGGCTGTTAGGTTATGTAGACCGAGGGCCGAGGGCCGGGGAATTTCTGATCGCTTTAATTCACTACAACCAACTTCGCTCTGCTCTCTCCCCCTCTCTGCTTTTATCTAACACTGTGTTTCTGTATTGATTTTTTTTTCTTTATCTTCAAGGCTGGATAAGAGAACAGAGAACTACGGGAGTGAGAGTGAATGGAGAACTTTCCTGAAGATTGCTGCTATTCTCCGACTTATTGCCTCCTGTCCTTCACGGTTTCACATGACGTCCCGAGTGTCAGGATCGCCTTCAGGCTGGAAATGAAGAAGCTGATGATACCAGCGGACTGGGATCAAAAAGGAGGGAATTGGATGAGGTAGTAAAAAAAGAAAATTAAATAAAAGCGGGGGATAATATCACCTCGGTTTATTTATTTGTTGGAGCACAGGCAAGAAAAAGAAGAAGATTTGCTTTAGGGAACTTTTTGTTGGTGGAGGACACTTGTGAAGGTGTTATGAGACTCTTTCCGTTAGGGACGCAGATAAAACACCTCCTCAGCTGCTGTTTTCTTATCTATAAAAGCTTCATAATGATGTGTTGTGACTTTGTTGACTTGCGAACGTACATGACAACAAACCTAACAGCGAAAAAAGCTGCACATTTCAGGAAAAAAGGAAGTTAATGCCTCTCACAAACTTGCGCGCCAATTACAACAATGGCTGCAGTAAAACAGTAGTTAATTACCACCTTTGAGCAAGAAACATGTGAGGCTGGTAGAGGAAAACTACAGTATCTTGGAGTTGCTTTCTTTACATGAAATACACCAGAGTTGAAAGTGTCCATTTTCAAATTATGAGAAACTTTGCAGCCATAGATCTGTTTCTCATCGTTTGAAAATACACATGAATATATCAGCATGGTGCTCCTTTCTTATTCCAGAAACAATTGGACAGCACAATCGTTTGGCATGAGAATAGATGGTTCTAGATCAAAGTGAAAGTAAGAAGTCTTTTCAGAGCCGACTAACAAAGCAGACTATAGCCCTTTGTTTCAACTCCAGCATTAACAGAATCAGCATTTCATACCAACTCTGACAAATAATGTAGTTGGCAATCTGTTAATCTGTTAACCAGGGTTTGGTATTCAATGTAGGAATCCACAAACATTTTATTGTGGTTATGCAACTTAAATGTGACTTGCAGCAAACATTAGTGGTGATAGTAAATGAGTAAATCCACTCAAAAGTAACATTTTGAGATACTTGTTCTTCACTTAAGTATAACGTTTTTAAATTAAATGAAATCAAGATATCTAAATGCTAACATGTGTAAAATGTACGAAAGGTCTCTTTTCACCAAGTCAGCTTATAAGAAACATGTAAGTAAAACAAAAAGGTGCTATACTTTATTTACATTATCACACAGACACAGGTAAAGAGAGAATCAAACAGCTAAAGGATTTTGCATAAAAAATATGTTGATAAACCCCAAAACAAGGAAAACCCATAGAAATACAAATTAAATATAACATTTAAATAAACTTTTAAAATTACGATTTATAATTTCCTTTAAAATTCGTTAGAAATTACATAGAAAATTACATTTGTTACATTATTTTTGAAATACTTTAAATGGTCTATTATTAGCATTTTCTTTAGCTTTCTACCTTTTCTAATTCATTCCAAAGTGTATAAATTGCCAAAGATAACCTCCTCCATCAGCTAGATGTTCCTCACAACCTTTCCTTTTAATTTCAATACGCTTTACTTATAATATTTGAACAGTAAATTCTCGCAGACAAGCTAACTTGCTGTGGAATACCGTTACACATAGTATTGTTAATATGTGAATACGTGTTCCACCACTGGCCCATCACACGGTGAGGCAGTGAGAGGAGCCCGCAGGCCTCTCTGTTACAGCAACACATGTGAAGATGTTCGAGCCTCCTGGTCCAGTGTGGCTCAGTGGGAGAATAATTATTGTAAACTCATCCTGAAACTCACCAGGAGAAACAGTGTCCTCACAACTCGGAGCAGAAGGCCAATAACAGCTGGTTAACATGTTGTCCTGCCACATCATCAGAGCACAGAAAGTCAAACCATGTTGTCTACTTGATAGCAGACTTAAGGAATGGGAATTCCCAGATAAGATAAACATCTTTCAGCTTTGTGAGAACATGAACGATGAGGACGAGCTTACTCATGTCTGTGTGAAGTTGCAGATCCTCGTGAAAAGTCAAAGCTGTCAAACAAATAAAGGTGTCGTCCCCCAGCTAGTAAAACAGCAAAGCTCCGCCACCGTCTACACACAATGAAAAGGAGGCGAGAGGGAAAAAAGAAACTAAAAAAGGGACCAGACTGATTTTTATGTGATTGTTGACTAAGAATGGTCTCCATCTGTGTAAACCCACTCAAACAGTGACTTCCTGTGAGTAACCGTCTGAAGCCTGGAGCAAATCACTGATATTTATCATGCAAGATGGCACACATTCCCAGAGCTGCACTGCACTCACACTCAGGCCTGGGAGAGGCTACTTCTAAATCAGCCCAAATATACCAGGATCTGAATTTCAAAGTTCTAGGTAAGTTTGCTACTTTGCTTACTAGCCACGGCAGATAGAACTAAAGGATGTTTTGGATATTATCGTACATAGGGGTGGGTTTAACGGGAGGTTACTCAACTTTAAAAAATGCTTTGTGGTTTTATCAGCAGTAGTGTCTGAAACAGCCTCTGCTGGTCCTCATCAGACTTACAATCAAACTAGTATTTACTGGCTAAAGCTGAACAATTGTTTAATTCTTAAAGTTTAAGAGCCACAATCATTTGTTAATTTGATCATTTCTGGAGTCTTTGGATTCTCCAGACTCTCCTGAACCTGTCACTTTTGGATCCAAACACGTATGGATATATCCACTAACTGATCCCTTAGGCAACAGTTGTTCGTCAGTATCAGGATCATTCAAACTTCTCTAATATTCTTAATTTTGTTGTTGTTTTTTTTGCTCTTATTATTGTCTTGTTCCGTACAGGGGGGGAGGGGATGTAAAACATGGACAACACACACACTTCTGTATTTTATATTCTGCGCTGAATGTATTACAAGGTTGCTAAGTTGAAGATTGATGAATTCAATCATTAAAACAATTCTTCTGGATATAAAAAGTGTACATTTCAAAACCAAGTTTTCACATTTTAGCAATTATTGGAAACGTTTCTCAGCAGGTTGTATGTTGGAACCACAAGACTATACTGTAGGCTTTTTTGTTGTTGTATATAACATATATGGTGAAAATAAATAATTAAGTAAAGTAAACCCTTAATGTTTTAACCTTGTTGAAAAATATTTAATTTAATAAAAAAATACGTTTCTAAAAGTCGGTCAATTTCTCTCACACCCTTCTGAAAAGAAAAACATGCTAAATGCCCATTCCTTGACCTAAATACTTCTGGAAGACATACTTACTATAAAGTGAAAATAAAGTAGTAAGTAAGAATTCATAGTTTCAACCTTGTGTACAAAATATCTAAAATAATGATAAAAAGTAAGAAGTTTCTCATGGCCTTCTGGGGGGAGAAACCCTGCAAAATGCTGCCTTTGTTCCAGCTCCAGGTTAGGATGTGTTCTTCTCACGGTGACAGACAACATGACAGCTGCCATTGACCCTATCCTAAATGTGATACATATCTAGGCATCATAGTCACCGTCTAAAGTGGAATCAAGATACAGTGTAGAGGGTTTTTCCCCTTACCAAAGTGTTTATGTTCTCCTTCCTTTAGCAGATCTTGCATGTTGAACACCAAGAAGTGTTTCTAAGAGTTGCCGTCACCCTCAGTGTTCACCCTGGCTTCCCACATATTAATGATGCAATAAAAGGCGGCGTGGTAGGAGCAAGTTACGGATAATTGCAAAGTCATGCTCCATAGGGCCTGCGCGGTTTATTTGATTAACCTCTGGTGACGGGTCAGATGTTGGGAGTATGTTTTTCAGCCAGATGATCACGGGTCATTTATGGCCTCCCACTGAAGGATAATCAATAGCTGGATAGACAGACAGCAGAACAAATCTGTCATCATACTCATGTTTGTATTATGTCTGGTCCTGAGGCGTAGGAACTGGCAGATATCATGATTCTGCCGCCGCTCGCTGACACTTTCTGCCTGGCCTGGTGTTTACAGAGAAATGAAAAGGAGAGAAGAAGAAGAAGAAGAAGAAGAAGAAGAAGAAGAAGAAGAAGAATAGCAGAAGAAGAAGAAGAAGAGAAGAAGAAGAAGAAGAAGAAGAAGAAGAAGAAGAAGAAGAAGAAGAAGAGAAGAAGAAGAAGAAGAAGAAGAAGAAGAAGAAGAAAGAAAACAGAGAGCTTTTCTCATAAACTCTGGCCTCAATTAAACCCAGGGAATGTTTCTGTTTCTACCTGCCTCACACTTTGTTCTCTCCTAGCCACAAAATGGCAGAACGTGCGTCAAACGGTCCATTCAGAAAGAGAAGAGGGGGAGAGGCGGGAGAGAGGAGGGAGGGAAAAACAAATGTCATGAGATGCAAATAGTCAAACGAAACCAATGTGCTGTAGCAGTAGCAGTTTTACAGCACATCCTGGCCCTGCACAAACCCTCTCATACCCTGCTCTCTGCTGCCTCTCTCTGCCACCCTCCCTTCTGCTGCTCTATGAAAGCAGCGCCCACTTTGAGCTCCGACAGGCTGTAAACAAATGCTATTTTGCATTTCCTGTAGTCTAGACACAACTGAGGCAGAGCTGCCGCAGCGCTCATTCATCGTCTGTGGAGCAGATAAACGCTTTAAGGTGGTAAAACAACTGAGTGTTAAACATTTAGCCACAATGCTAAGTGCACGTTTTCAAAATAAATATTGGCAAAATTATTAATTTTTAATAACAGAAAAAACCTCGATAGAAGAGTAGACTAGGTTGGGGATATAACATTGGAACAAAATGGTAAAAAATTATAATAAATAACTTATATTTCCCTGAAAATTCAGGGAAATCCAGGTAAAACTTAAAACTCTTAACATTTACTTTAAATCACTAAAAGCTCGAAACCCATACCTTTAAAAACCTTACCCTTAAAAAACATTGAAATCCACAAACTGTTTAGATTTCCCTAGAACAACAATATTTGATGAATCAAATTTCACAGATTGTTCCCTAAAAGCTCAAAAACTAACAATTGGAAATATCTAAACATGTACAGTATAAAGAAATCTTTAAAAGTACATTAAAGCCATAGAGAGTTCCCTAAAATGACAAATCTTGAGAATTCAATAAAATACAAATAAATAAAATCTCCTTAAAACACACTCTAAACATTAACTAGCAATCTTTAAAAAAAGGATAGTAAACTTAAAAAGTAAAAAAAAAAAAGTATAGGAATTGCCATCAAAATCCAAAATCTTTAACACATTACACTACTCTTACATTTTGCATACCCCAGTTCAAATAATGCTATTTTCTTGCCTTTTCTTGTGTTAAACACCAAGACAGTGAACGTGCCTTTGAGGTGCATCCTGGGTAAAATGTCTCCTGCTGCAGAGACGGAGGGCTGAGCAGCGCAGCCAGACGAGACGAATCAAAGACGCAGAGATGATCATTGATTTAATCACATCATCAACTGCAGCCTCTTCAGGGCCAACGCAGCTAATCCATAAGCAGCAAACAGATTCACGCCAGCATCACAGCTAAACGGGGATCAGGACGTGGAGCAGGGATCAGCTTCATCACCTTCATCACCTTCATCACCTCACATTATGAAGTGTCTCAGCATCGATCAGGGATAACAACTACATGTCCATCGACCGCATAACCCATAACTGCATCGACAAGAGAATCAGACGGATAATTGTTCCTCTGTCATCTAACTCCTGGTGTGTGTGTGTGTGTGTGTGTGTGTGTGTGTGTGTGTGTGTGTGTGTGGGGGGGGTGTGTGTGTGTGTGTGTGTGTGTGTGTGTGTGGCCTAGCATTACTATATACTATCTGTTTACACAGTCACGTGTGGGGACTCACCTCCCTTATGGGGACAAATTGGAGGTCCCCATAAGGGGAATCATTAATTTTAGGGTGAAGACTTGGTTAGGTTTAGGGTTAGGATCAGGGTAAGGGCAAGGTTAAGGGTAAGGTTAAGGCTTAGGGTTAGGCATGTGTTGGATATGGTTAAGGTTAGGATAAGTCTCCAGGAATTGCATGTAAGTCAATGTAATGTCCCCTGAAGTGATGTATACATGGTATGTGTGTGTGTGTGTGTGTGTGTGTGTGTGGGTGTGTGTGTGTGGGTGTGTGTGTGTGTGTGTGTGTGTGTGTGGTGTGTGTGTGTGTGAATGGACTGTACTTATAATACACTTTATATCCACGTATTCCAGACAAATGTATGTAAGGGAATATGTATTTGTATTTGTAAGGGCACATTGAGTGCATCATTTCGTGTTCACAATGATGTATATATTTTGATGTTTTTTTCAGAGTTACATTTCCAGTGGTATAGGAAGTTATCAGATTCTTTACTTAAGTGAAAGTACCAATACATTTCTGGAAAGACTTTCCAAAGAAGATCCATACAGCTCATGAATATTATCAGTAACATTTTCTTAAAGTATCATAAGTAAAAGTACTTTTCACTGAAAAAAAACATATTGTTAAGAGAGATATGTCCATGCACAGTATTTTACATTTAAGGAGGAGATATTTCGATTACATAACGAAAGAAGAATAAAGAAAGTGAGGCGTGTGGCGCAGTGGTCTAGTGCGTTGGGATCAGGGGAGCACAGGTTCAAACCCCACTGCAGTCAGCATGTCGTTGTGTCCCTGAGACACGTCACCCCAAACTGCTCCTGTGGGGATCGCCCACAGTAATGAGTATGTAAGTCTCTTTGGATACAAGCGTCTCACATGTGATGTAATGTTCTGTGAAACAAATTGGGGATTTTTATACGTTTTTGCTTTTCATTCAAACTCAATCATTCAGACCTGGGGAGTAACAGATTTCATGTAACGGGATAACGTAATCAGGATACAAAAAAAAACGGTATTCCCTTAAAGTTACATAAAAAAATAACATAATCAGATTACTGTTACATTTGTAAATACTGAGGATAACGAGCAGTGAAACCCTAAGAAGAGCAGAGTGGTTGTTGTAAAGGATCAGCTGTTCTCTCTTCGCTGTACGCCTACTGCCTGAATCACTTTCTTTGCTTCATTTGTTCTGTTTTTAATTCAGTAGGTGCACCTATATGTTCATAAAATAGTGTGTGTGAGCTTAACTGTGTGTGTTAAACTAAAATGGAGCATTTTCTCTCAGCTTTAAACTGTAGTATGTGGTTGTGATGGTATGTGATCAATAAAATCATTCTTGATCTAAATGTCTTGGTTTCTTCTTTATTAAGGTCACATTGTTCTGTTGTCTTAGATATAACACTTAAGTAAAAAACATCTTATGATATTCCTTTTCTCTTTTATGTATTAGCATGATTTCAAGGGAATACAAAAGAATGGCAGGTTACATTACTTTTATATTTCAATACTGAGGTTAGCGACAATTTTTTCGTTACAGGTAATTTATCATTTGAATGGAATACATTTAAAGTCACCTTCTCAACTCAGCTGTCTTGGCCTCCAACAGTTATTGTATGAAGTGTGTGATGTTAAAAATACAAATGTGAAACTGCTGATAAATATCTGGAGCATGAAGGGGGCTCACACTGAGTTTCTGTAGAGATCACCAAGCAGATTTGGAATATAGGATCATCAATATGTTTTAATGTAAATTCTAGAAAATGAATGTCGTGGCGTGAAAACTGTAATTTCCTTTGAAGGATAAGAACATGGAAATGCTACGAGCATACGCCCTCAGCATGTTCCTAAAGCACAACTGTCTCAGGAAGTTCAATCTGAATTACACACATTATCTTGTCCCAGAATCTCAGTCAAAGCTGAAAGTGCTAAATATTATTTTTGTGGAGGAGTCTCATTATTTTCTCAGGGCGTTTTACAAAAGCGAAGGCATGAGGAAAGAGTGAAAAGAAGGACATACAAAAAAGGCTTTCTTTTGATCTGATATCAGGGCAGAAAAGCCTTCTTTCCTTTCCTCCTCTTGGGTGAAAAATACAACCCTGGGAAAGCTTTTCGGGGTTATTATTGGATGTCCACTCTTAAAGTATTTCCTCAACAATCCAATGTTGTGCTCCTAAAAGAAATCTATGAATGCTTCTCAGGGGCTACGGCGGGGCTGTACATCTGTGAGTTTAGAAACAAAGCTTTGTTTGTGAGCCTCAATCACTTGTGCTCATGAAAGCAGACACTTACTTGAAAAACTTTCTTTTTTTCTTTCAGGGGAGGGGGGTGTGGGGACACTCTAAACCTACATCCTGGTATAAATTTGAAAAACGCAATACAGGCCTGATTGTGTTGTGTGTGGAGCAGAACGCAGGATGCATACAAATAGAATCCCCTTCTGAAATGTCCCCTTTTCCCTTTGCATGGCTCGGTGGCTAATGTACAATAAATCAACAAAAGGGGGCTTTAATACCAGCGACCGGGATACTGTTATTTTATCTTTTTTTACAGTATTTAATTGGAAGTTTTCCCTGAAACATTACACCGTGCTTTCAAATGCCCAAAATCTAAGAGGAGATTGATAAGAATTTCCCTTCTCTTCCTCCTCTCTTAAAGTTTTTTTTAAAAAGCCTTTCAGGAGAGAGCAAGTTTTTGCCGAAGGGAGACTAAAGTTACAAGTGTGTGGCATTTTGTGCGGGGGAGAATGAAATCGGAGGCTTGGACGCGCGGATAAGGACAGGCTGGGAAAAAGGGAAGTTGGCAGTGGGAGCGGGTCAACAGCGCGCCTCAGAGCCGTACCCACTGCACCAGGTGTCCACTTAATTCAAATGATACTATTATTCATAGACAGAGGAAGAGTATTGAAACGGACCCCCCTCCTCCCCCCTCCAAATCATTTGCAACTGAATACAGATATAATCCTGGAAATATAAGTCTCCATTAAGGCTATCCCATTTAGCAAACAAGGCTCCCATTGTGCAACATGTTGTGTGTATAAATCAGTCTGAGGGGAGAGGGAGGAAGAAAGACGAGGGAGAAAGTAAAACAGCGAGTCCGAGACCAGATTTGAGAATGTCACTCAGTCACACATGACAATTAGGAGTGTGTTTAGCTTTCTGATTTTATGGCGTCCTCTTTGTTAGTCTTGATTTTATTCGTTACTTTATTCAGAAAAAAACAGAAGTATAGTAAATCAAAGAAGAAAATGAAGCCAGAATAACAGCTGTGCACATTATGGAAATAGCAGCAATTATATTGTTAATGATATAAATATATATCATTTGTGTTTAAACAAATGTAATAATAGAGGTCAGAAATGTGTTCTTCCTGCATGATAAACGCAATTAGGAATGTGCTTTTGATATATACTGACATTTACTGATGTCACTGCATCCCCAACATATTAACACTCCAAGAATAAAGGAACACATAGACAAACACAAATAGTAAAAGGGCCATAAGAAGGCCCAGCAGGCCACAAATTCAATATACAACATGCAATAAAACCAAAACAGGAATACTTGACCGCATTAAACATTTTTAAAATGATTTGAAGTGGAGAAATATTGTGAAAAACTGATTTCTTTTTAATTTGACTGATATTATTACGTCAAAAGTTCAAAAGTTATGAGCCCAAATCAACTTTTCAAATATGCAAATGTATCAAAAAGGCCTCAAATTGCACTTTGCAATTGAATATGTAATGAAACATAATGAAAAAGACGTACTGTATATAATATCCTTTACATGGAGTGTAAAAGTGTAGCGGACTTATATCTAACATTATCTGCATAACATACACACAGCTGTTTCAACGTCAAACTAATTGAAATGTTAACCTAAAAACAAACTGAGCCAAGATCTAATCCAGCTGGTATCATAGCATGGTTATGTACCTGCTAGATTTTTAGGATATCTTTCTTATTTTCTGGCAGAATTTCTGTCAATTTATGGAACAACTAAGGCCTGTTCTTTTCAATGTTTCATTGTTATTTTTTTTTAAGGCCTTAACTTTAAAAATAAATAAATCACCACACAGAATGGTTCCCAGTTGCCTAATCTCGCTAATTAATTTCAGTTCCCGGTAAAGAAAAGGACAAAAAGCACTTCAGGACCCCCCCAACCCCCCCGGTCCCTGCTGCTGGGTACAGTACGTCACCAGGACTTCTCTTCACCCAGTGGATCAATGTAATCCTGCAGAGGAACGTGCGGAGCGGGGCAATCACACATAACAATGGCTGTACACACTCTGTTCCCCTCACACACACACTCAGAGGTGAAAAGAGCAGCGCCTTTATACAAGCAGACTATATGAAGCTCCTGATCACTTCTGACCACCACAGAAGAAGAGTTTCAGCAAGGGCCAATTACAGGTTAATCTTCCAACTAAATATCCAATGAACAGAGTTTATATTGACAGACACCTCAAATGAACCTACATGCTGAAGGATCAAATCAAAAATACTTCACTGGAAGTGACACTTGAACGCCTCCTTTTTGAGGCCTGATCACGGCTGTCAGTGAGATTGAATGGAATTATTATAGCATACTGTAAGGACAAACATGTGGTCAGAGGTTTGGCTTGGAGGAATATATAAATAATTTTGACTGTCTTAAAAGTTGAAATCAGCTTAATTGCCAAATGATCCTCAGGAAACTCTAAGCCTTGGCCCTACTGTATCATTTCATGTGAAACATGCTGCTCTTTTGAATCAAAGCAACATTGGATACAGTTAAATGAATACATCCTTTATTTCTGAAGAGCTTCTTCTCATGTTGTGTCCGTGTAGAAGCGTTTCCCCCAGGTTGCTGTGCGGGACACTTGTTATTATTTACAGTTTGCATCAATCACAGAAAGATGAGCTAAATGTGACATTTACATTTATTTAGTTATAATTATTAGTCAATACATCGATTAGTTGATTGACAGATAATTATTTGACATTTGAGTAATTTTTGTAATTATTAACAAACAAATACGCCAACAAATGTCATGTGTTGTCTTATATATATAGTTGTTATTGCTTATTTAAAACAGTTTTCATTTTGAATATTAAAAATCGACATGCAAACATTTTTTGTTATAGCTGAACTGAAAACTCACTCATCGATTTATTTCTCTAAATGATAGGCAACTATTTTGATAACTTTATAATACTTCAGTATTCAAAAATAGTTCATTATGTTCTGGTTCCAGCTATTGAACGTGAGGACTTGTTTTATTTCCTGTATCATATCCGTGTAAACTGAGTATTTTTGTGTTTTTTTGCCGGACGGTCAAACAAAAGAAGCGATTTAAAGTCATCATCTTGGCCTGTTGAAAGGTTGGATATGCGAAACTATACAAACAACTCTTTATACAAAGTTGGATTTCAGTGAGGTTGCCTTGCATAAATAAAAGTTTGCATTAGTCAATCAATCGACACTTTTCTAAGTCAATTCACAAAGATTGCAAAATATGACTATTTCAGACAACATTAAAACTCTTGTTGTATTTATAAATTCCTCATTGGGTTTTCCAGACCTGTCTGTGTCTGTGTCTCCGTCTCTCCGTCTCTAAGCTGAAGTTCCCATGACCCGTCACAATACAGTGATGATGTATTCAAGCAGTGATGTATGAAATTCGGGCAAATAAAAACCTTTGTCCTCCCACACTGGCTAATTATTTGACAGATTGGAGCCCTGTTGTGTGTGGATACTGTGAAGGAGCCCTCCGCAGCCCATCCCCCACCCAATAAAGAGGCCACTTGCAGAAAAAAATTCCTCTATAGCCACCCTTTTCTATTCTTTGTTAGAAGATTACATTTTTTCCCCACATTTTGGAATGACAAAATGGGGGAGAACTGTGGGTTTTCTGGAGGGGCACCCTGTGTGCTCAGGCAGTGACAGAGGGGGCCAGGACAGCAGTCAGTGGCCGTTTAAAAAGATTTTCTCAAGCAGAAATATTTAATCTTCTCAGGGAAAATAAAGCAGAGAAAAAACAGAGGACAAAAAGAAGCTAATCATCCACAGGTCTCCCCCCTCTCCCTCCTCCCCACAGTTATCTGTACAAAAACAAGAGAGAAAAAGATTATGTAAGATTGATAGAATAAATCTGCATGTGTAAGTATGAAGTATACATGTTCCCACATTTACACCAGACAGCTTTTCTGATGATTTATTTTCCGTCCATTTTACATCGAGACTGACGCTGCGCTAAAGGAAAGATCAGTTATTGTAAAAATACTGACAAAAGTATAACCAGACAACTTTAGCGTAGTGAGATGGTATTTTGCAGTAGTATTTTATGTTGACTGTTAATCTGCATTTTTTTCTCACAGCGACAACTTTTCTGTAAAGAGCTAATTAGCAAAGCTGGAAGCCTTCAATTTCTCTCAACTGGGCTCTGTTTTCCAATTGGTATGTGTAGAAGGAGCATGAGTATGCACATTGCATGCAGGTGCAAGATGCTTTTGGAAAACAGCAAAGAGAGAGGAGAATCCATACCACAAAATCACCCAATAGACACGTCAATCCAAGGCTGATCTTCATCTGGTCAAACATCGGCCATAAAACTTTAACACTTATCAAGTGTTTTTTGTCCAGTAGCCTTAAAAACATTTTAGTTTAGCATCAATTTCCAGGTGTTTTATTGAAGTCCACTCTTTGAAATCAGCAGTTCACTATTCAAAGTTCTGGCCACATTTTCTAGCTAGCTTAATTAGCTTAGATGTGGCTAAAGCTTAACCTGCTGCTGACATTAGCCCTAAACTATTATCTAACATTTGGTGCAGTCAGCCATGCTATACTATATAGAACACATCACTTCAGCAACAGTATTGTTTGCAGTTATGTTTTTTTCTAATAGATTTTGGATCTTTCTAACTTGTTAGTTAGCTTATGACAGAGCATAAACTACATAGCATAATTCTTGCATTTTTGTGCCACTACATTTTTTGATCAAATAACATATTACAACCTTTAGAAAAGTGTTGCAAGTGTTCATTTATTAATATATGTAGGCTATTGATTGATTTAGTATTTATCCCAATCAGCTTTAAACTGAACTGGAATTCACAACTTTAGCTGCTATCCACGTTAGACAAACTAGCATGCTAACATACGCTAGATGTTAGTTCAAATAAGTTTAGTGGGTACAACATATACATTGAATGATAATACAAATGCTTTTTGTTTTTTGTTGGTTTTAGATGATGCTCCCTAGTAGGCTTTAATAATGAACCATACTTTTTCAGGGGTTTTGTTAAGTAACTAAGTAAAATAATGTAATAATAATATATAATAATAATATGTGTTATTATTTATATTAACTGTAACACATAATGTCAATGTTAATGTCGATATGAATTCTTCTCTTTAGCTTAAAGTTTAGTAAGACATTTTTTCATCACTTTCTGCATTTTTCTCTTTTTATTTACATCATACTAAATTATATTATTTTTCTATTCTTTTATTTGATGTTGTATTGTCTTGTGATTTTAGATGTAGCTGAGCCAAAACAAAAACTGGCATCATACATCACGCTCGGCCCATGACTAATATCACAGGCTCCAGGTTTGGACACAACCTTGATGTTGTGGTCCTGAAGCTACCAGAGTTTATCCTCTTGGCATCTGGCTGCGAGGTAGAGGGGACCGAGAGAAAGCATCTGTGGGGTCTCGCCACCCCCCACCCCTCCTCACAGAGCCCAGGCTGGAGGAAGAGTTGGCACCGGCCCAGTGGAGAGGTGGCTGGAGTATTAACCGCACAACTTCCCCCACGTAGAAGGTTAAAACCCTTTCACAGTTCCCTCCCTCCCTCCCTCCCTCTGTAGCATTAGCACAACATATGCTCCTTAAAAACATATGGTCAGCAGCAAAACTTCATCTCTTAAAACAATGGAAGAGCTCACTTTGAAGCGAAAGCGGTGAAAGTAATGATACATTTAGAAACAAAATAAAGGCGATTAGAGGATCCCATGTCAGGCTGTGGTGATTTATCACACACATATTGTCCCAATTAGCACGATTATGGCGATGGCACAGGCTGCTTGACCTTCGAGCACCATCCTCATTTGTATTGTGTCAACGAAAAAAATGCTCCTAAATCACTGGCTCGTCTCTCGCCGGTCAAATGACCGTACACTGTTTAAACCTGTGATCCCAGAGATATGGGAACGGGGACACAGTTACAGGGAACTTTCCAAAATGTGACTGTGCCCTACTCCAGAACAAGTGTAAGATCATTGTGAAGCTTAATACTAGTAATATAGATCAAATCAGCAATAATATCTAAAACTTCAATAAAAGGTGCATTTAAAAATACCTCTAAAAGTCTTTAGTTATTATATTATATATATATTTTCACTGCAATCACTTTGTAGTAGTAATTGTGATGTCTTTAAGATATTTATATTAAACTAACAAACAAAAACTACATTTTGGTTATCATAGGGTAATTATCTACCATTAAATCCACATGAACAATGAATGAAACATATGTTGCATCTTTTAGCCAACATTACAGGATACAGGATTAAAGTGCAGTGACACATGTGATGTTGCAGAGTTTTTAAATAGTTTTCATCATAAACATCTACAAGCATTATATTATAAAAGTAGTATGTTACAATGAAAGCAGTGGACATGATATAGACAAAGTAGACACTAAGGAGACAGAGAAGTGTAAAGTAAAGGCAAAAATAATACGGAGAACGTAGAAACCATATGAATGAAGAGTAACTTTTACTCTTCATTCATATTGTTTCAATCATATACAATCATAACAAGTAGAATGTATACAGAAAAAAACAGGAAAAACCCACAGAAGATACAGAAAGAGAACATAAATGTAAATGAATGTAAGGTAGATAAAAAAACAGATACAAATTAGAAAGTAGAAGTAAGTAGTAGTAGTAGTAGTAGTAGTAGTAGCAGTAGTAGTAGTAGTAGTAGTAGTAGTAGTAGTAGCAGTAGTACTAGTAGTAGCAGTAGTAAGTAAATACAACTTGGAGAGATGCTAAGTTGGTTAAAAATGTGAAAATCAACTCAATATCAACACAAAGTCGATACAATGCAAGAACGAAGGTAGACACAAAGTTTTGAGAAGAACATAAAGACAGACTTATTTGTCTCTTGCTGATTCATACACAGCAGATGCTCTGAGAGAGTGACAGTGTGTACAGTATGTGACTGTGATGACTCTGTGCTGCAGCCACAGAGAGACGAGACAATGAGGCTGCTCCGGCCCGCCTCGTGTTGAAATCCATCTCTGGATGTTTTGTTTTGGCTAATGGCTGATGTGTCAGCTCGTATGTCTGTGTCACACCACCGGCCAAGATCAGCCTCCCGACAGGGCTTCGCGGGTGGGTGCGTGTGTGTGTGTGTGTGTGTGTGTGTGTGTGTGTGTGTGTGTGTGTGTGTGTGTGTGTGTGTGTGTGTGTGTGTGTGTGTGTGTGTGTGTGTGTGTGTGTGTGTGTGTGTGTGTGCGTGCGTACGTGCGTGCGTGCGTGCGTGTAGGTGGCTGTAACAGAGAGCTTGTAGTCGGGCATTTTTTGGGGTGGGATAAGGGGGGGGGTCAGGCTTCGAAGGGAGCACATGGAAATGAGACCCATTCATCCCTCTACCCATGACCCCCCCGATTGGCATATGGCATGGCATTGTCCTTGGCCGCTGAGCCAGAAGTGATGCAATTTGTTGGCATGTCCTGTCATTTCACAAACTACCCATCCCATTGAGGCCGCCAGAAAACAACAACAGAAGACATGGAAGGGCAGCCAACAGCTCAGATCCTGCCACTGCCCTGCCAACACACTCAGGGGGGGGGGGGGGTGAAAAAGAACTTGGGATAGAAACACTCAGACATTTAGCCATATTACTCAGATTTAGATTTTTATACATATTTTTGAAATGTGGAAAAACATTTGCAGCTTGAGAAAGAAAGTGAAAGTTGTTTTAAAAGTGGAAAAATACTGAACGAAGTTAAAATAGTGGTTACAATGGGAGTACTGAAAGAAGGGGTACATTTAAGGGTGTGAATAAAAGCTAGCTCAAATGAAAGCTGAAGTAAAAGTGCAGCACACGGTTTAAAATGCAACAGAAGTGGTACATTGAGCTGGAAGTGCCTGTTGAATTGTGTAAACAAAAAAACACGAGTCAGTTGAAGTGTAAGCTGAAGTCATAGAGCTGAAAGCCGCTGCGCTGTACTGTAGTGTGTGAACAGGTGTGAGAGTTAGAAGAGCGGAAGAAGTTTTTGTTTAATGTTGCTTAAAGCAAAAAGCGTAATAATTCAAAAGGGTTCAACATGTCAGTTAAAGAGGAAGGGATTCATGCGGTCAAGATCTCCGTTAAACAAAGTGGTGAAAGCTGTTCGAATGTCAGTTATGGTATAAGGGGTCAAAGTCATTTGCATATTAGAAAACAGACTTAGCTGGACAATGAAAACAATTGCTTAAAATGTGCATTTGAAATAAGAGTAAAAGCTGAAGTTAAAGTGGGAGGTAAAATAAAATTACTGAATGAGATAAAAGAGCAGAAACTAATTTAAGTTTAGGTTGTTTCATATACTGAAAGGAGCTGAAGCCTGGACTAAGTGACATTGAGCTTGGAGTTTGAGTTGAAGTGAAAGTTATGATAAAGTTTACTGCAGGTTTAAGTGTCTTACCTGCTTGCCTCCGATACGCCCTGTGTCCGCCAGTAAAACAGAACAAGTAAGTGTTTTTAGCGGTTTTGATCAAAGGGTCTATTGGTATTTAGGAGGAGTAGACCTATGTTTATTACAACTTGAAGAAGCTGTCTTTAATTACAAACTGCCATGATGCTAACATGGCCACCAAACTCCCTTTTGTTGTTACTGTTTTGATTGAGAGACCCCTAGTGGCAGGAAACAACATATTGTACGTTACAAGGTTACAAGCTGAAAGTATTGGGAGTGTGTTGTGTATAATTGGTAAAAGGTAAAAACCAGAATGTGTAACTCCAAGTTTCATTAATAATCGTGGTTGAGATACTAAATGATTACATTAAAAAATAAGAGATGAATTCAGTTGACATGCAGTTGAAGTGGTAACCGTAACATTTCAGAAAATAACTAACACACTTTTAGGTGTTTGCATGAAAATGGAAAAACTTGTTTTCAGCACTTCACCAGGAGTTAATGATAATTCGCTTCAACAAATATTTAATGCAGCATCCTGCCACAATGACATAATAAAAAAAAAGTATTTTTCTTTTTCACTTTGAGCCGAGGCTTGACCCCAAGCTGTCCAATGTTTAATTAACTCTCTCAGAACCTGACGGGGGTAGGAGGCTACAATCTTCAAAGAATATGACCAGTGCTTTGTGGAACATCAAATCCAGCTCCAGATCCCTTTGTGCAGAGTTTGCTCATAGTTGACCTCACCTTCTGTTGGTACATCCTGTTGAAAGACGCGCTGGGCTGGGACAAAGAGGATTTCCCTGCAGGGAGACTCTGAGCCGTCAGTGGGAGAAGCTGCTGATGCTGCGTCATGTGTCTGATCTGTTGCTCATGCCTGAAAAGGATCAACGGAGAGATTAGTTGTTGTTTTTTCTTTCAAATGTTTGGCTGAAATCTGTCAGCCCCATGCAGAGGCGCCTATTGTTGCCTCTCAAGTGACATATCCTTTCATTTAAAACACAATTTGTCTCTTTCTCGGACAGAAAAAGTTCTCCACAAAGCGCAATCCCTTAAAGGCTGCAGTTAAGATGTTTGTTTCTGTTACGTGGAGAGAGCTGACCACTCTCCTGCTGCCTCTGCTGGGGAGGGATGTCTTCAAGTTGCATGCTGGTAGGCAGAGGTGGAAGAAGTACTCAGATGTTGTACTTCACTAAAAGTAAATACCAAAGTGTAGTAATACTCTGTTCCAGGTACAAGTCCTGTATTCAAAATGTTACTGAAGTAAAAGTATAATCAGAATCAGAATAGTAGGTTCACCCAGACGAGGAATATGCGTTGGTGTACATGGTGCACACAAAGACACAGAAAGAACAATAGGTTGGGGTTTTTAAATAAAAAGAGCAACAAATATTACTATTATAAAAACTATTAAAAAAAAATAAAAATAAAGACAGTATTTACACACAATATATATGTAAGAAATTAGTACAGTATACAACACTATATTGACATCAAAATATACTTCAAGTACCAACATTAAAAGTACTTTTGATCCTTATTGGCACATTTCACAATCCTATTTATTGCATGTTTTAATTATAATCATTGATGTATTTATCATAGTGCTAGCAAGTGAGTTTACTCCAGGTGTAACTAAAGTCTTATTTAAGTGTTGATCATATTGTTATCATTAATCCAAAGTAAATATAGTGGTTGAAGTACAAAGTAGCATATCATGGAAATACTGTACTCTAAGTATCTCAGAATTGTACTTAAGTACAATACTTGAATGTACATATCTGCCGGTATGTGGTAATTGCATTACTACATCTCAGTTTACTGCAGGACCTTCTCACAGGTACAGGACATGATGTGCTTATCATGTGGTGTCTGAGAGGCTGCTTGGAAACAGATAGTAGCTGTGTTAGCAGGACATTAGCTGCCAGTCAAAATGTCCTTCACAATTACCAGGTGAAAGTAAAATGATTTTCTTGTTTGTGTTTTGAGTTGCTCCTTTAAAATGTAAAGTGGAATTTACCGTGTTAATAAAGGGAGAAAAGCTAAATCATTTCAAGAAAGGATTGTAAAGACAGAGGTATACTAAGGAGGATTGGAAAAGGACAAACACATATGATAACATTTTTTTAATTAGCTCTTTGTTTATCAGACTGACAATAACTGTCTAGTTTAAAATGTGTTTTTTTTAAATTACAATATTCAGACTCAAACTATAAGGTGCACAACAAGGAAGAAATAGTTATTTGTGCACTTTCACTTTCATTGCAGCAGTGTGATGATATGTGTGATGCTCAGATGAACGGTTTAGTTTAAGGCTCACTTCCTCACCGAGCTCAGCATTTGATGAATACAATTATATTTGATAGGAATGATAGATCATAAAAACTCATGTTTCAAGATAAATCACAAAATGCAGTTACAGTATGTAGTAGTATGAAATGAAGTGTATTTCAGTGTCACTTACTTATTATATTGCACTGCGTAAAACCTTTAAAGTGAAATCTACAGAAAAGAAATTGATATGTGTATAATTTTTTATTTCTTATGAAATAATCATGTTGTTTTCTTCATCTTGTTCTGCTCGGTCAATTAGGATCGCATGCTACTGTACACATACACCTGCATAAACAACACTGATCACTTCGCTCCTTGACTTCAACATAACTGGCACAAAGTGGGAACTCCACATTACATCCATCAGATTGTAACTTTACAAAGTGCACTAAGGAGGCAAAAAGAATCGTTTCAATTGAATGTCACTTTGAATCAGTTCTTGCCATTTGTTACAGACATCTCTATTTGACCCTATGTTAACAACTACATTAATATCAATTGTATTCTGATTGAAAGCCTCTCAATCCTTCAATTGGACAGCTGTATAGCTGAGGCACCATCCATCCCTTCAGGTGACCAGGTAAATACATTCAAAGGGGGGTTAAAGGTCTGAGGTGGGGGGGGGGACCTGCTGGTAAGTTGACAGCAGGGTCACACTGTCACTATCAGTGGATAATTCCTACTATCGTTTCCTTCCCTTTCATCTCCTTTCCTTTGCACTTTCCCTATCTTTTGTTTCAACATGTCTATTAATGCTTTCCTTCCCTTTCTCCCCTTGGTGAACACAGATCTTTTTCTTTCCTTTATCATTTCACTTCTTCCCTTCCATTCCCCTCCGTTCACTTTTCTTTGCTTTCCTTCCCTTTTCCTTGTTTCCCCTCCCTTTCTTGTTCTTCACCTTTCCTGTCCATTACCTTCCCTTTATTTTCCTTTCCATTCCTTTCCTTTCCTTATAACTGCAGACGCAGCTTAAACCGTGTCATGATTAATTAACTGTAATTAAATAAATCATTGTATTATTTACGGTCTTGTTTGAACTCTTTGTCAATGTGACTGGTGTTATTTCAAATCATATTTGTTTATTTATTTATTTTTCCTTAATAATGTATAAAAACCCTATATTAATGTCACACTTCCTGCATACAGTAATGTGTATTTGTGTGCGCTGTAATCCGCGCTCTCTGCAGGTCGTCTTTCCCCATCACTTAGGAAAAGTGTTGGCTTCACAGGCTCTGAGTAATGCTGATGATGTCATGGATGCAACCCACAGCAAATCAGGACCAAGTCATAAATCACCCCCCAGATGTCCCCCTCATTGGATTAACACAGTGTCCATATGGCCCCATGTAGTATATCAATCAGCACAATATGGCAGCCACTGAGCCTGATGGAGAACACGCAGTGATACACACACTCCTCACGTTTTACACTTTGCTGTTATTCCCATCATCGCACACGTCCATCTTTTATTTGTTTATCGTTGGGTTTTGTTTCTCTTTGCCACCATTTTTTTTATGAGAATCCAATTTGCACACATTTGCATTTGCTGTAAAGTGAAGCTCTTAGCAACTGCTACAAAGCCAGACCCTAAAGGTAGCGGGAGGTTATGATAATTCCACACACAATAAGGCCGCTGCTGTGAGCCTTATAACACTGAAGGCCTCAATGCTTCCTCTCTGCATATCAAAACCCCAGCGTTTATACACATCTCCTCTGAAGACTCATCCCACCATTATATCTTTGTAAAGATCTCAGAAATCATGCAAAATATAATTAAGGGATTCCACGCTGCAGATATGAGTGCTAATTATGGTACTGTTGTAAATGTATTCCGTGGTGTTTCAAGTTCTCCCTCTATTGATTTCAGCGTTGTTTCCTCTTAATAACATTTCTTTTATGTCCCTGCAACCTCCAGCATTAGTCGGTCTCATTTACATTCAGGTCTAAATGGCACAACAAGACCTTTGAAGTAGGTGAATATGATTTATTCATTTTTTTCATTCATCTTTTATTATAGACAGGTATTGAATATGTTTATCTTTAATATTGTTTTGAAGGGAAATGTGGCCAGGGTGCTGGCTCAGAACAAACCTGGAGTTTGAAGATAAACCAAATGAGTAAGAGACACAGAATAACAGGGTGAATAAAGGTTTTGACAAAAAATGTATTACATGATTTTATAGGAAGAGGAAAATAATGTGCACTGATTTGGGTTCACTGACATTTTGTAGGAAGCTGTTTGAAATTCAAACTATCATTACAATCTACAACAGGTCTATTTTTTACATCTACATAGCAGTCTCTTTAATTCAAATCAACCAAAGACAGTGTGGACAAGATCAATCAATCAATGTTTATTTATATAGCTCAGTATCACAAATGTTACATTTGTCTCAGTGGACTTCACAGTTTGTACAAAATATCAGTATGACAATACGACACCCTCTGTCCTTAGACCCTCTGTCCTTAGACCCTCACATCGTACAAGGAAAAACTTCCGAAGAAAACCCACAGGTTAAAGGGAACATGGGAGAAACCTCAGGGAGAGCAACAGAGGAGGGATCCCTCTCCCAGGACGGACAGACGTGCAATAGATGCCGTGTGTAAATTGAAAAGATAATACATTTGCAACATAGGTAGTCCAAATGTTTGGAAATGCATGTGTGTATAATAGGAAGATGAATCCACGAGGATATCCATCCAGGACCTATGATCCAGGACCACAGCCACAACTCAAGATCCAGGGCTCGCGATGCAGGACACAGGACCGCAGGATCATCCATGACTCCGGATCCCAGCTGGGTTAATCGGAACATGAGAGTACACAGGTATAGACAGAGAGAAGGAAGAAGTAAGATGTCCCCCGACAAACTAAGCCTATATCAGCAAAACTAGGGGCTGAATCTAATCAGCCCTAACTATAAGCTTTATCAAAAAGGAAGGTCTTAAGCGCACTCTTAAAAACGGATAGGGTGTCTGCCGCCCGAACACAAACTGGAAGCTGATTCCACAAATGCAGGAGAAGCCAGGGATCGAACCATCAACCCTATAATTATTGTCTGAGCTTCCAAATCAACAAAAACACAACCTTTCACTATTTGGCTGAAACTTTCACAACTTGGGAACTTGTAAATGGACACAGTTCCTTTTAAATAAAGAATGTATCTATTCCTTTTATATTATTAATCTAACATTTGAGTGACTTTATTGCCAAAAAAGACGAAAGCTCTACTGTGTGGGGGACATTTCTGAAGCAATAGGAGTCAGGACTCAGAGAGACACGAGGAGAGCTGGAGCTTTGATGGCAAACACTGACGGTTTATTTGGAGCTTCGGCCGGAGAATTCACAAGACATGTCACGGGCCACGAGTTGACCACACGGTTGAGATGCCACAATCAATTCTGAAGAACTCTACCCCAGACCCGTGTATTTAGCTAGTTCAGAGAGAATAATCCACATGCTGCATAACAAGATAGAACCATAACACCTCGATCAGCTGACGCCAACAGGCAGGAACAGGGAGACACAACACTGAGAGCACAGCAGCCAAGGTTACAGGTGCGTGTGCTGAGTCAGGACAGTGTGAACTGATCAACTGGGTCAAGTTATGGGCCTTGGAAAATATTTCCCCAACATACTGCACAGACTTTTAACAAGATGTTCTATTTTCTTTCAGGGATGATCCACCAACCCTGCAATTCTTGTCCAAAATCTCAATCAAAGCTAAAATACAACCATCCATTATTAACCCCTGATCATGAGGCTGTGATCAGATAAAATATCTAGATGTTGTAGCTTTACTCACACACCGAAAAGGCTTTGATCTTCTAATTTGTCGAACATAATTAATAATTGGCGTCCAGTTTCACAGAGAGGTATACATTGTTCTGCAACTCTCTTATTGGGTTTGCACCTCCGCAGATACAGAATGAATAACTGGAAACCACAACAAAAGCTGCTATTCACTTTCCATGTGAATTCACTGGTGGACCCTCAGTGGATCACAATGAATGGCTGATGTACACGCCTCATTGTCAACTGAGTGTTGTCTGGTGGGTACTTGAAAATGCATTAACCTACAAAGCAGGGGGAATAAGGCAGAGCGGGCCCGTGTAAAACCAGTGAACCCATTAAAAGGCCTGATCAGAGCGCTCTGTTTATGAGTGTCTCCACTTCATCCTAATGTAGCTTTTAGATGATGCTAACAGATCACAGGCCGTTGTGATCAGACAAGGTAATGGACCTTTGTCACAGCTTGCTGAGTATGGCTTCAGGGGTGCCACACACACACACACACACACAAGTTCAACATATTTACGCAAACAAACAAAGTACACATAGGCACACACACACACTAGAACAATGACCCTAATTAATAACGATTAGTCCTCTCTCAAACACACTCGCAAAATGTGCAAATGGAACAATAAACATAGCTCCTAAACATGGCTTTTACAAGTGAGCTGAAACAATCTCGACTAATCATTAGCAAACATTGCAGCGATTTGTCATTATTACTCTGTGATGCGTGCAGAGGAGGATAAAGCGAGCGGAGCTGGCACAGCAAGCAGCTCGTCAAAGTTTAAAGTGAGAATAAAACAACAGACGGAAAGTCCAAACACAAACTCAGAACTGACACAGAGACAATTATTCACTTCTAGCCAGCCATGGATAATAACTTGGTACATTTATTTAACTGCAATACTGTTTACTTGGTGTTTCTGTTTTGTGCAGCCTTATACTTCTACTAAATATTACTTAAGTGGGAAGTAGTATGGACAGCCATATCTATCTGATACAGGAAATAGTTATTTGCAGATACAGTAATGTTATTCATTAAACCCAAAAAATCATAGGCATGCTGTCCAGGAAATTATTGTTCAAAAAATCGAATGAAAACAATTAAAATGGTAAAAGAGTCCATGAAACATGAATGTAATTGTGGGTGAATTTATGTTAATGAGTTTGCTGCTCAAAGTTAGCCGTCATTAACAAATGTAACCGTGTTATAAGATGGACAGGATTATCACTTCTCAATATTATCACGCTGATGTAAAACATGCAACCAAATAAGAAAAATGGAGAGATGTTTTTCACGTTTAAATGAGTAGACCTATTTCATACATTTAGTATCGCACGTCTAACCGATCAAAACAATGAAAATCAACAAAGCAGAATCGTAAATGTCCTCTTCGTAATATTTTTCGTGTCAAAACCTGGGGCCTTTATACCAACCCTCATCTCAGACTCACGCTAGTCGCCACTCGCCTGCAGCAGAGATGAGGAGAGACACAGAGGCTTTCTCTACACCAGCAGATTTGTAAACATTTGTAAAAGTGTATTCTCCCGACCAAACAGACAGATGTATTAGATTAAAGTTTTCTCCAGATCCACTAGGCATCATTTACCTTTTCCCACATACTCCTCAAAACCAGTATACCCTCTTTGCTCTGTGAAATGGGTCGAGACAAAGCAAAGACAAAAAAAGTGGACATTGGATTAAGTGTGTTTTGTGCAGGTAAATTATTGTCTCAAAGGGTCAATAATAAATGTTTATGTCCAATATTTGAGTTTATTTGAGTCTGAATTGTGGCAGGAGTTTGGGTTACCCATTGGATTCCCAAGATACTTTTAGAAGAATTATGTTTTAAATGTTTTATTATTCTTCATGTCTAATATCATCCCCATTTACTCCAAATGTCCCTTTAGAGAATAATTGTATCCTCTTATGAAATATCCAATGATTTTCGGCCTTCAGGCCTCTGCTGAGCTATTATCAATGCCAACAACTGAATAACTTAAAGTCATATGGACTCTCAAAGTAATGTCATTTTAAACTGAACATCTGTGGATTTGTTGAGCATTACTTTCTGATTTTTTTTTATAAAAAGACAAATGAAATAGTTGTTATTAAAGTACATAGCTGTGTTTAGGTGGGGGTCAGCATTGACTGTGGGAGATGTTATTTAAATTTAAATATATATATTTAGTGTAGGAAACATAAATAAAGGGTTATATGCTTTGAATAAAACGGTGAAATGCATTAAAAATAAAACAAATTGTTCACCCTCTTTGAGTAAAGTGCAGCATCGATCCAAACACTGTGACTCTCTGTCACTTTAAAACAGTTTCCCCTCAAAGCCTCGTCCCCCATCAGTGAGCGGAGCATCAGAGCATCACTTGTGACAAACAGCTTATTGTTTGAGCCCAGAGACACAGAGGGAGCACACAGGGGTGACAGTGGGTAATAGGGGACATAAAAAAATAATGATTAGCCTACTATGTAAATGGCAATTAAAGGACACTAAGTGCTGCAGGCGTTGTCCTTGCATTTCACGGTTGGTTTTGATAGGAACACACCCAGCTGCTGAAAGCCTCTGGCCTCTGAACCTCATTTGGCCAAATGAGGAAGAGGAGGGGGGTGTGGTGCAATGCATTAAATCAATTAGGTTGAATTGAAAGTGATCAGATTCTACTAACCCAGTATCTAGCTAGTATATACATTTGTTGCTTTGCTTCTCCCAACGTTGTTGAGCACTGCACACATCCTGCATTAAACACAGATAGATGATGGACATGTTAACAGAGTGCTGTGGTGTGCTGCTGGAAATGAGCTTCATTAGTTTCACTTTAACTCTACTGGTGTAATGAAGGAGGTGGGGGGGAGAACTCGGAGATGTGAGGGTGACGAGGTAGAAGAGGAGAGACTTAGAGACAACAAATAGGAGTGGGAGCGCAGAGATTGTCTAAATTCTCACTTATTCATCACAAGAATATGCAGATAGAAGAGCAACACTGGAGATGATTTGCATAGAAGCGCACTGCCACCTAGAGTTTGTATGTAAAACCACAGAATTAAGAATGGTAAAATAATGATAATAATAGACCTAAAATGCTGAATACTTAATAAAATGACTAACTAACATAATTGGGACGAAACAAAGACACACTGAATAAGGGAGGAACCAATGAAGAAATGCTTATTAATTAAAAAAATGACTGCATCTTAAGTATTTAATGAAGGTCTATACTATAGACCTTCAGTACTACACAAGTTTTATGGATTATATGATTATATGAATACTTTCGTGACGTTTCGCTCTCTCAAAAGTTGGGCGATTTTGTCTTCATGCGCCAATGAGCAACTCACATAGGAATGAACGAGGCCCCGCCTCCCACGCTGTATCCAGTTCTTATTATACATCCATGCGACCCAGTGGCGTAACAAGGTTGTGATTGGCCCCGGTGCAAATATTGTTTTCGGTCATTGGACAGACAAATTACAAATTAATTTAGGTTGCTTTGTTACTTTGAAGACTGCGTGAACCGGTCAATGCCATTGGGGCCCCAAAATAATAAAAAAATTATAATAATTATATACTTTCTTTTCTTTTTTACATGGGCCCCTGGCCGGCTCTGGGCCCCGGTGTACAGTCGATAGTTACGCCACTGATGCGACCTATACAGACCTGGACCTATAATAGGGGTGCACATAACCTGTACGCAGGTACGTATGCGCTGCAAAAATCCGAAATGCGTAACGTCACTTTTGTCACTGCGAGGCGCGCGCCTTTGCGTACCTGATCAAAACAAAACATATATTTTGTCTACTGTACACATGTTTCTTGCATAGACTGTATATATAAATGGACGTAGTGTCCGTGCTGTCACCCATAGGATTCTGCAGAGTTGCCGAGAAGCCTAAAGTAGGCAGTGTCGGGCACTAACGGCTCGACAGTGACGTCAGAGTCTAACTCCCGCCTGCTCCAAATAAGGGCAAAGAGGCGGAGCAGCCACCGAGCTGGAAGTTCCAGAGCTAGCTGAGGCTACCAAGCTAAGCTAACATGCTCAGCAGTGCTGCTCTGTGATGCTAGCCGGCTAACCTACGTCTGTTGCTCCCGGTCTGCACATTTTACCTTGCTTAAAGTGGACCTATCATGCTATATTTGAAACATATATTGTAGGGCCATACCTATATAAAACATGTTTGTGACGTTTTTTTTTCAAAATACCAAACAGATCATGCATTTTAGCCATGCCTCATTTCGCTCTATTTGCTCTTTTCCAGCCCTGTTTTTGCAAGGGCTGATTCTGCTTTTGTGGCAGACTACAGCGCCACTTACTAGTCCCTACTCAAGTCCCTCCTCTAGTCAATTCCCTAGTCCAATCTCTAGTCCAACCTCTAGTCACTTCTCTAGTCCCACCTCTAGTCCCACCTCTAGTCACTTCTCGGTTCCCCTCTCGAGTTCCCCCTTGGTTCCCCTCTCGAGTCTCCTCTCGAGTCTCCTCTCAAGTCCCCTCTCGAGTCACGTCTCAAGTCCCTACCCAATGTCCTGGTTTGTTGGAGGTTCCGCTGGGGGTCCTGCCAACTCCATGTCCTGTGCCGTTGGAGGCCCCGCCGATTACTCCTCTGCCGGGGGTCCTGCCAATCCTATGTCCGTGCCGTTGGAGGTTCCGCTGGAGGTCCCGCTGGAGGTCCCGCTGGAGGTCCCGCTGGAGGTCCTGACAACCCTATGTCCTGTGCCGTTGGAGGTTCCGCTGGGGGTCCTGCCAAATCTATGTCCTGTCCCGTTGGGGGTCCCGCCAACTACTCTCCTGCCGGGGGTCCTGCCAACCCTGTGTCCTGTCCCGTTGGGGGTCCCGCCGCCGACTCTTCTGCCGGGGGTCCTGCCAACCCTATGTCCTGTGCCGTTGGAGGGTCCCGCCGACTGCTCTCCTGCCGGGGGTCCTGCCAATCCTATGTCCTGTTCCTCTGGGGGTCCCGCCGTAAACTCTTCTGCCGGAGGCCCCGGCCATCACCTGTCTCGCCGGGGGTCCTGCCAACTCCTGGTCCTCTTCCGTTGGGGATCCTGTCGAAGCCTGTCCCACCGGCTCCGGTTCCTGTCCGGCCGAAACTGGGGTTCTGCCCGGCCTCCGGAGCTGTCCCGTCAGCGCTTTCCTGCCCGGCCTCTGGAACTGTCTGGTCTTCGTCCTCGAGCCCGGCCCCCTGAGAGCCGCGGTCTTCGCCCTCGAGTCCGGCCCCCTGAGAGCCTGGCCCCCTGAGAGCCTGGCCCCCTGAGAGCCGCGGTCTTCGCCCTCGAGCCCGGCCCCCTGAGAGCCGCGGTCTTCGCCCTCGAGCCTGGTCCCCTGACTCTTCCTGTCGCTGCCTTCGCCTTCATGCTCGGCCCCCTGAGTTCGCCCGCTGTGGCCTTCGCCCCACCATGGACTCTGCCTTGCCTTGCCCCCGGGCCGTCTGCCCGAGACCCCCACCTCGGCTTCTGCCTTGCCCCCGGGCCGTCCGCCCGAGATCCCATCCGGGTCCTCTCCGCTGTGCTCCTGGGCTGTCAGCCCAAAACCCGTCCTCCAAACCCCCTCCACCCACCCTGGTGGCCCTAGTTTTGTCATCAGCAAGGTATCTGTGCAGGAACAATAGTCCTGATTTATGTGGATAGTATTGTTAGTTACTTAATTGTTATCCATATTATGCAAGATGTTCATTTGCGTTTTTAAAAAGCGTTAAAACACCATAAGACACTATCGTCCAAACAAAAAGAACAGCAATAATATCAGTGGGATTACTGCTATTCTGCTTTGAGCCCCAAAAAAAGTCCACATGTCACTCAATCTTAATGGTTGCGAAGGAGAAATCTCAAACCCATGGCAAACAAGACCAAAGCTGCAAGACAACAACACTATAAGGTTGATAGGATTTGAGTGTATCCATGCTTTGAACTGTCAGACTTGACTCCTGGGTGAAACAGGAAGTGGGTCTTTGTTCCCACCAGCGGGACCCTGTAATGAAGATCACCGGGTCCCCCCCCCTTCGCCCCAGCTCCTCTCTGCTTGGGACCAGAGCAGTGAACTAGACGTGAAGTCGCACTTCATTTCATTTTTCAGAGCCGATGGGATCTCAGCTGTTATCTGATGAAATTGAACAACCATTACTAAGCGAATAAAGCTCTTTTGAGTGCTCCCTAACAGAAATCCAACACCCGCCCCCCCTCTTCCTCTTTGTCCACCGTTTTGAATTCATTGGCCCCTTCTCGACAAGATGATAGGAATAATCTCGCCAAGTGAGATTGACAGTTCATTTCAGAAATCAATATTTACAATTTACTTCTTTCAAAGTTCATTCTGGGAGAGGGCTCCATATTATCCACCTCCCAAATAAGCTGATCATATCTCCGCCAGCCCTGGAATGAGTTTCCTACCCAAAATGTGTCAGGGTTTTTTTTCTATCCTCCTCCCTCTCTTTCCCCGCTTAGAAATCAATGTCTGCGTTTGTGCGCTTTAATCTGGCCTCTGATGACAGTAAATCTTTATCTGTTTCTGGGCGAGCAGCAGTGAGAGGCTGACACCATTTCCCATCAGAACAAAGAGCCAGGCCTGTGTGGACTCTGGGAGATACATGGGGCTCTAATGTGGCTGGACATGTTTCAGCCGGGCCATTAATCAGAGACGCTGACAACCAGAGCTGCTGCGGCACCGTGCTCACAAAAGTGAGGAGAGCAGGGCAGGTGGATAGAGATCAAACTGCTCTCCTCTGTCACAACATGGGGCCGGATATTTCTATCTCAAAGACTAGGATAGAGGTTTTTACACAAAGAAAAATCTTCTAAGAATTACACATAGGCCTATACTGAGAATGGAACATCAGGTCCAATTCAAATACTTAATAATGAATCTTTCCGGCATTATAAAAAGGTAAATATTTGACAAAAAGTAATCCTAGAGCTTGTAATAACTGCAAAATAAACAAAAAAGTGTTTTTTTCATGCGAGCGAACATGGAAAAAGATCTTAATAGTAAAAAAGAAAAAACCCTAAAAACATATCAAGCTAAGCAAATGCAGATTCAACATAGCACAAATTAATAAAGAATGCAAAATTATGGAAATAATAAATAATAATGTAGTATATTGGTCATATTAAAAGGAAACGTGGCTTTACATTTTTGTAACATTTAACATTTATGACTGAAATAGAAACAATCAATGTTTAAACTCTAAGTCCACAGCAATGCTAGCAGCTCTGAGGCTGTAGCCTTCTTAAAGCTAATGCTAACACCAGCATGAATATGCTAATTCAATGCTAACATGTAGGTTTTTACCATGTTTACTGCCTCAGTTTAGCATGCTATCATTTGCTGATTGTTGAAAGTAAAGCTGAGTCTGGTGTGCGTGTGTATGGTCATGAAAGTATTGGACAAATACAAATTTCACAGCAATCCATTCTTGAAAAAAAGTCTTCTAAGAATTTACTAGAGTCGGAACCTCAGGTCCAACTCTGAATCTTTGTAACATTTAATATTTATCACTAAATAAGAAATAAGGTTTAAACTCGGTTCACAGCCGTGGTAGCCTGAGGCTACTAAAAGCTAATGCTAACACCAGTATGCTAACATGCTAATTGAATGCTAACATGAACGATTTAACCATGTTCAGCATGTCTGAAAACTGAGGACCAATCGATAGAGAGCAATCGAGAAATGTAACAATGCAAAAAATATGAGAAGTAATAAAACGTGAGAAGATACTGTATATGAAAACTACCATCAAGTATAGAGCATAACTGCTCCTGGGTAAAACATGTTTATAGTGTGTATCCACAATGTAAAGAGCAACTGGATCTCTAGGTACATGACAATAAAGCTGCACATTTTTATTATTTTTAGTATGTTTTGAAAGATTTTCAAACTGTAAAATATCTCAGCTCACAAAAAAGAATACATATCACTTCACTGTAGTCTCCTAAATGAGGTATTAGGTTTCAACATCATACCTATAGGATATGCACAAAGACAAAAACACTCACATACTGTATGGCAAGGTCAGAGTAACCTGTTGGAGGGCCCCAGAGGCCAAAATAAATTCCCATTTACACTGTTGTCTCACTTTCTGTTTGCTGTTTCTGCAAAAATACCACTACCTCTGGATTAGTGGTGTCATAATGTGAAAACATTTGTGTAATTAAAAGAAAATAATATCCTCGGGATTAAGCTAAACAGGGCAGTCAAAATGACCTGATATTGTGCTTTGTTGCAAACGATTTCCAATTAAATTAAAGTTTCTCTCTTCTCTGCTTTAAAATCCAGCCAAATGTTTCAGTTAAAAATGTTTTGCTTTTAAATGAGACATGTATAGACAAACAAGTTATGAGGAAAAGGTTAGATTAAAATGATTGATATGAGTGCTGCATTCTTTATATGTTGCATCTAAACATCAAATAATCCACACAAACCATCACAAATTACTCAGAAATCCCTCCAAGCATGGCCGTATCCACCATTGAGGTCACCGAGGTCCGGACCACGGTAAATTTTTCCGAGCTGTGTATACAAAACTTGTGATATAATTGCGGTAAAAGGGATTCTTTGTAGTACTTCCATTTACTGCCGATGGGGGCGCTGCATAACTACATAGCCTCGATTAAAGCAAACAGAAGAAGACGACATGTATCAACAAACCACCGCAGCCCGGTGTAGGTACCATGGGTCCTTCTCACTTCGGTTAAATGGATTCCTTGCGTCCCTCACTTGCGTCGTTTCCCTGCGACTAGTCCCTCTCACCAGGGAAGCATGGAGAGACGCAAGGAAACCACGAGAAGCAGGGAAATGAGTTTTAAGAGCAATGGGACGTCTTTTCCCCCGGAGCACGTGAAGCGACGTCCGTTTGTGATGACGCTGCACAGCTGATCGTCTGACAGCAGCTCTGTCCCCGTTATTTTCACAAACACCCCCGCCTCTGTTAGTACACATTTACTGACACAAACATTTGTATCATCTGTTGTAGACCCAAATAAATAAAATTAAATAGAACTCATTCTCAAAAAAGATAAACGCCATTCTTAAAATGTATAAATGAACATTAGTTGGATTAATATTGATTAGAGTGCACAATAGAAATAAAATAATTTAGAGAAGAAAAAGAGATATGCTATCTATCAAAACCCAGTTTGATTAACATTCATTGGATTGCACACTTTGTTTGTTTGTGTGGATATGTAGCACATTAGCATTTGAATAGCACTTAATGACTGATTGAAAGGAAATGACAATAAATGAAAATGTAAAACGAAAAAAGCGATCATGAAAATGTTTCCAAAAAATGAATAAAATGATTTTTGACCACTTTGTTGTTCAGATCACATATTTGTAACTAAATGAAACATGAATTGAAACAAAACACAGTATAAACTGAGGAGTGACTCCCGTGAGATTCATGTATTTTCTTCACTCAGCTGGGAAACTGCTCTCATGTCAAGAAGCATCAGATCAGTGCATGCACTGCATCATCCAATCAGTGAGCGATACACAGTAAGGGGGCGGGGCGAGTATCTGAGGATCTCATCGGAGGATGGTCTGGTGATTCCTCGGTTATAGCTCCTCTATTATCGCTCCTCGCTCCTCGATCCTTGCTCCTCCGGCAAAAATAAGGCCATTGAGACGCTACTCAAGATGGCGCAGACAAATCAACTTCCGGTGAGACCGAGACCGAGGAGCGAGGAAAGGAAAAATAAGAGAAGTGAGAAGGGCCCATGGTACCGACACCGGACTTGTACTGGAGCAGAGGAGGAGTGATGAGGTATCTTGAGATCTGAGTCCAGCGGGCTGCTTGTGTTTCTGTTCATCAGGACATCATATGACCAGCAGATCCTGCGTGAACGCTCTACGTTAGTCAGTGGACGTCCGACAACATGCACTCTAACTTATATTGCAGCTATAGGCTATACTTTAGTTTAAATTGCGTGAATACAATACAATACAACTTTATTTATGAAGCACTTTAAACCTCCAGACCAAAGTGCTGTACAGGCAAATAGATAAAACAAAGCATACAAAGAAGTAACACAGCTCAGCTCACACACCATAGAACAAGTACAAGTAAAAACAAAAAACAATTTAAAAGCAAAAAAAAAACACTGAAAGATGTTGAAACGCCAAATGTTAAAACGCTAAGGAGAAGAGGTGGGTTTTAAGAAGCGATTTAAAAGCAGGCAGTGTGGAGGCCTGTCTGATCTCCAGGGGCAGAGCGTTCCACAATTTGGGAGCTGCTACAGAGAAGCAACGGTCCCCTCTGAGCTTTGACCTGGTTTTAGGCACATTCAGGAGCAGTTGGTCCGCTGACCTGAGAGGGCGGTTCGGCGTGTAATGCTGTAGCAGCTCAGTAAGGTATGGTGGGGTCATGCCTTTTAGGGATTTAAAAGTAAATAAAAGAATTTTAAAATGGATCTTAAAATAAATTGGCAGCCAGTGGAGAGAAGCTAAAACAGGGGAAATGTGGTCATACTTCCGTGTGCCTGTTAAGAGCCTTGCTGCGGCATTTTGCACCCGCTGCAGTCGTGCGAGGGAGGACCCACTGACCCCCATGTAAAGAGAGTTACAGTAGTCCAGCCGGGTGATAACAAAGGCATGGATTACTGTCTCAAACTGCTGTCTGGAGAGAAAAGGTTTTACTTTGGCTAGCTGCCTCAGGTGATAAAAACTCGTTTTTACCACCGACTTAATCTGACTCTCAAGTTTGAGTTCACGGTCCATTTTAATACCAAGGTTTGTAACGGTGGGCTTGGTGTACTGATGCAAGGAACCCAGGTCTACAGAAGTGGTGTCAGTGGTGCTACCAAAAACCATTACTTCTGTTTTTCCTTCATTGAGTTTAAGGAAATTGCACGCCATCCAGGCCTTTATGTCATCTAGGCACTTTAGCAGTGGGCTAATTAAGTAACCACCCTTCTTTGTTAGAGGGACATAAATCTGGCTATCGTCAGCATAGCAGTGGAATGTGATGCCGTGCTTTCTAAAAATGGACCCAAGAGGGAGCAAATAGAGGGAGAATAGCAGGGGGCCTAATACTGAGCCCTGTGGGACCCCATACAGGAGTGGAGCAGAGGATGACTCGGAGTCACCAAGGCTGACAGAGAAAACTGTCCTTCAAAAACTAAACTAAACTAGCTAGAGAGCTACATTTAATTACATTCATCCAATGTCAGAAGGATTACCTTTTAACAAACGTTGTAATGCTTTTCTTTCATTTCAATTTGAGTAAAACATTGAAGATATAACATTGTATTGTTTTCTTTTCACACTGACTCAGATATAATGAAAAGACTACGTCAGTCGAAGCTCAGCTTTGGTAAGGAAGAGACAGAGAGAGAGAGAAAGTGATGGAAGTCAGGGAGGAACTGCAGGTACAGTCACACAAACGAATGTATGCTTAATAACCCCATCTATCTATCCATAACGTAGTCTTCATTTACAATATAGACAATAGGCATAATTTTAAAACAACATATATCTTTGTTATGATGTCATAATAACATACAATTGTATAAAACACAATTTGCTTACATCTTTGTTCTCTTTTGAGAATCAAACAAAACTGATTTAAAGTAAAAAAAAATAATGCAAACAAACAAGTGAAATTAACTAAATTGCTGAATTGCTTTTAATTCACTGGCAGGAGCGACAAGTGAGGAGGAGCAAACAGTGAACAATGAGGGAGAGATTGAACAAAGAGAAAGAGTAGAGGACAGAGAGAGTAATGAACAGGAAGAAGACAGAGAGACTAAAGAAGATGGAAGAGAGGCTGCAGGTTATGGAAAGGAGAGAGACATGGAAAATGAATGTTGACAATGGTGTGTTATCATTTTAGCCTCTTCTGCATGTCCAGATCATTAATAGTAACAATCAACTGATTGTTATGCATTATACTTTAAAAAAGAATTGATGCTGCAGCCCACTGGCATGGTTTGAAATCAATATATTATCCAATTTGTGACCCCCCACAGGACTTAAAAAGCACCTAACTAGATCATGAAAATCCCAAAAATCTCGGGGGAGTATACCCCCGAACCCCCCTAGCATGTTTGGACCTCTGTATTTAGGAAATCCTGGATACGGCCCTGCCTCCAAGGTGTTATTGTGATGATTCATAACCTCCTCTGTATTAATAACAGCACCTCCAGCACTGGAAGAAGCAATATCTATTATTCAGCAGATTTATGACACCACCCCCCCCCCCCCTCCCACGTATCACACCCTGCTGAAGTAGCTCCATTCACAGAGGCTCCATGGGGAATTAGTGTGTGGTAATCTATTGTTAAACAGCTTTTAGAGTGATGGATGAAAACTGCCACAACATACTCACAATCAATTCATATCTAATTAGCCCCTATTATTTATGACACCTTCAATAGGCAGGGTGTGAGTCTCAGGGGGGAGAGCTCAGCTGCCACCAGGGGAAGGTTGGGAGAGGTTATCAGGGGGTCCTATCAATTAACATAGAGGACCAACAATTAATTTCCCACCAGGGGTAGAAATCCAGGCTGATTTAGACAACACAGACAGGAAAACTGAAGCAAATGGAACTGGGATGCGAGACATTTTGCCGTTTTTGGTTCGTTTTTAAGCTTTTATTCCCAGAAACAAACTCCACAAGTGCTTTGTTGGCACACAAACTGATTTAAAGACAGACATTAAAACTACAAGTATTCATATAAAAAAAATTCACGATGAGAAAAAAAGAAAAATAGACCTAATGTTTGAGTTAGCCTGACATCTGCTGGTCAACTGAGCTTATTACAGCTTTTGACAATTTATCTTAGGGACTTTCCTCAGATTTGGTTTGACCTATACAGCATCAGGGATGGAAAGAGAATATCTGAATCAAGTAAAAGCAGGCGCCTTGTTTGTTTTTAAACAAACTAGGTCGATTTTAAAGACTGATAAAGTACATTAAATGACAACCTAGAGTGTATATATAGACTATTTATGGAATATCAGTCACTACACAGAGCCTAAAGGTCCAAAGCTTGTAAAGACTTGTATATAAAGTATTAATATATGACTAGAATTAACCAGAAAATAACCCAAATTAATTAAAAAAAGTCTATGTAGGATAAACCGGCCAGTGTAATGTTCAAGCACATGGGCAATGTTCAGCTACATTATATAAATACATTACAAATTAAATCTTATATAATTCATTTCATTTCCATCTTTATTTCAAACAGATTAAAAAAACAAATAAAAAATAACGAATGTGAAAAACAGAATACCGTATGGTTAGAATACAGTGTTTATCAATATTCATAATAATATTTATATATTCAACAAAACCAGAATCTTCAGTGTGTGTGACTTCAAGAATAATGAATTAGTGTGTTCAAGATATCCAATATTATTGATTATTCTTATAGCCCTGTAGGTTGTTAGTGTTTCCCCAAATCTCCACACAGTAACTCAGATATGGCAATATGATAGTGATGTGTCGGTCGCGAACAAGCCGTTTTTTTTAATATCCAGTCTCTGATTGTGTTACGTTATTATGAGAGTGCTCTCATACTTGTTTGATTCTGAAATTGTATATATTTATATAATATGTGTGTGTATGTGTCCACCAGGCTTGGATTTTCGTCATTTTAGGGGCAAGGCCATTTGGCCTTTGGTGTCACACATTTTTTCAAGGCACAAAGGCCATTGAGGGAGAAATTAGGATTTGGAGCTTACAAATAAATAACTTCACTTTTTAATGACAAAAAACAAATCACTTTTTTAATATCAATAATTGTATCATCATATAGGCCTATGCCTCCTTAGTATTACCGTATATAAAATGAAATACTTTACTTTGAATAATTAGTGTTTGGTATGTTTTCCATCTACTACTACTCCCATTCACAAATCCGAAATGAAATCTAAAAATCATAAATTCTATTAATATGTAATAAATATATTCCATTTCAGAAGAAACAGCCTTCAAGGGTCAAACTCTGCACATACATCATTCAGCAGTGCACAGTGAAGCTCCAACATCCAACTGTATGAACAAGCAATACTTTGAAATGCAAAAGTGTGTGTGTGTGTGTGTGTGTGTGTGTGTGTGTGCGTGTGTGCGTGTGTGCGTGTGTGCGCGCGTGCGTCTCTTTAATCAACTCCTCACAGCTCCTCATATCTGTTCAGAAACTGGACAAAAGTTAAACAAGTACAAACCACAGACTGTCTCTGTCATGACGAATACAGTCGCTGCTTTAATTCTGTCTTTAGGACGTTGTTGTGAGTTTGGACGGAGCAGCTACAACGTTAGTTTAGCCTGATCGATCATCAAAACACGCATTTTAAAAGGTTTTTCGCATGCTGTCTTGTCTGCACACTTGTCAAAGCATTAAAGCATGTTTTTTACTAACCGTTATCAGTATTTAGTTACTTCGGCATCATTTTGAAACGTGTATTACAATGAAATCACGATAAAATAGGTTAATTTGATCGTAGTTGGTTTCCACCACAGTATTTACATGGAGATACACCCCGCCCCCTCTCCAGCGCGTCCCGTTTGAATGACAGGAGTAAACACAGCTGACAGCCGCGGTGAAACTCCAGCGGTTAGAGCAATGCGAGTATTCACATCGCGTCCGTTGTGAACGCAGCATATTGCAGTTCAGAAACCTGTTCTGACGCTTTTAAAGCAACTTTTAACAGTGCGAGGGGCCCAAAGGCCATGGTGGCTGTAGGACGTACAATTATTTGTGGGGCATAACGGCCAGACCGAGGGGCTACGACGGCCATGGCCGTCGTGGCCGCCGTGAAAATCCCACCCTGGTGTCCACATCTGAAGCCTGTTATTGTCTCATTATACCGCACTGTGAATGAATTAAAAGTAAATATATAAGTCGTCATGAACACATCTGTCCATCAGACAGAAAGGGTGTTTCTCAGGACGCTTGCTTGGTAGCACATGTCTTCCTAGTCACTTGCTTCAGAAGCGAGGCAAGAATCCTTCCTGGCCTTGGAAAACGAAGAATTGTGGAACAGGCTAACAGGTGTGGAGGTGTGCGTCATATGCGAGGCCCCGCCTTAAATGGAGCGTGATTTCCGCCAAAGATTTGGAAATTGGTCCGTGCGAAAAGCATTGTGGGGATTTTAAGACCGCGGAGTCTATACGTGCAGCCTCGAAATTTCCCGCTACGAAGTACGCCGGCCTCGGTAGAATTCCAAGTATGCTGGACATTGGAACAGTCCTTCGGCGGCACTCGATGATGTAGTATGCTTGAAATAGTGGCTCTGGAGCAGCCTTCCTCGACATTAAGAAACACCCCCAGAGGGCTGCTGTGCCTCCTGTCATCATTAATGGACGTCTCTTTAAAATGACTGCTCAGAGGAGAGGATTTCTCATTTCTCTAAACGCCTGCTGTTTCCACTCCTCTCTCCTCGGTTCCCCTCCTCGACTCCTCCGCTCGCATCTCCTGTGGGTGGGACTAAGACACGAGGATAGGAGTCGAGAAGGGGAAATTAGAGAATTGAGAAGCCTTCCGTGTGTGCCTAATCGTTTGTTTGCGTACCTCACTTCCATTTCGCTTCTCAGGCACTGATTCGCTAAGCTGAATAGCCAATCAGAGTGATTTATTTCTGCTGGCAGCGGAAGGTGTCGGCACGACCGAAAAGACACAACGGTGCGGGACACACCAATCTGAGTAGGTCGTGTAGTAGAATATTTGAATGTATTCATGTTAGCTCCAAATGAATAAGCTTAAAAATGGGAATTATTTGGGTAAAACTGTGAGCTGGACTTTGAGGCAATCACATGTGACTTTTGAGAGACCATATGGACTTTTGAGGACAAAGGGCCATGGGGGAAGGTGGCAGCATGTCTTGACTTGCACTGTATGCAAATGCTCTCGCCACCTGTGATTGGGGGAACTAAGATTTGAGGTGTGGGGGATATTTGGGCTGCCAATCAAAGGGGGGGGATCGGATGACCTCTCCCATTGCTTAAGCATAAATGCAGAAGACACAGCTGGACTCTTTCTCTTTCTGCTGGCTGGCTGACATGATCATCAGGTAAATTTGGGTTCCCAAGTATATTGTATTGTATGTATTATTGTATTGAATGTATATTGTATCGATTGTGTTGCATTGTGATATTGCCATTAAAGTAGATTATTGTTTACTTGGCGGCACTGAATTACTTCCATATAAAACAGCTTTATACGGACGCTACTATTTTATTCTAGTATTCTTTCTTACATATTCTCCATTAATTTATTCTTATATCTTTTATATTTATTTTCTGCTTCTGAAGTTCTATATTTTATGAATTGTCTATATTACATTACATGTCATTTGTGATTATCCAAAGTGACTTACATGCTCAATACTGTGGGCAATCCCCACAGGAGCAATTTGGGGTGAAGTGTCTTGCCCAGGGACACAACGACATGCTGACTGCAGTGGGGTTTGAACCTGTGACCCCCTGATCCGAACACCCACGCACTATCTACTGCGCCACACGCCTCCCTCCATAGTGTATTTTTCTTTTTGCAGGCATGTTTTAGGCCATTAGTGATCCATGCACTGTGAGTTTATTTGTGTCTATCTCTGCATTGTTTGACAGGACCGTTTTTGTCATAAAGTGATTTAAAAATGTTTAGAAATGTATCATTATGCCTTGTCAATATTGTCTCTCTCATATACTACCCTCCAATTCTGATTTAGTAAGTCATTCTTAAATGCATTTATGTTTTCTTCAGTTCTCAATCTTTTGTATTTGAAATGGGTGGCGACTTTAGGTTTCTTATAACTGCAGTGATAGACAATAAAAACAGGTAACTGATCACTGATGTCACTATATAATAGTCTACTGTATTGTTTTCCATAATGTTTGTGAATATGTTGTCTATTAATGTAGCAGAATGAGAAGTCATTCTACTAGGTCTGGTGATTTTAGGATACAAACCCATACTGTACAATGTATTGATGAAGTCTTCTGTCATTATATGCTTTTTTGGATTCAACAGGTCAATATTGTAATCTCCACATATAAACATAATGTTTTGTAATGTAAAGTTTCTATCCTATCTGTAAATGTGTCAATACAGGTTCCAGGAGCTCTGTATATACAGCTCACAATAACAGGGGTGAAGATATACTCGCCTAAAGTCAGATGTTCTCAAATTCTGTTCATTCTGTACAGTTTTTGTTGTTTTGGCTACAATACCACTTCCTTTTGGATGGCGGGGTAATAATGTGAATTGGTTTATGAATATGTAATAGAAGAGTTTGTAATAGAAACATACAAGTAGGGCTGTGCAATTAATCGCATTTTAATCTCGATTTTGGCTTGTAACGATTACGAAAACAACGTAATTTTGGTTTTTCAGTTGAATTATACTTAAAGTTCAGAGTAATCAACTGTTAAAAACATACTGTTCAAATTTTTCTTTTTCAATAAATGGATGTTTTCAAAGTAAATGGATAATCGTTTTTAATAATCGTGATATCAATTATTGACCAAAAATAATCGTGATTATGATTTTTGCCATAATCGAGCAGTCCTACATACAAGCCCAAACAAATTAAATAAAGTTCATTTACTTAACACTGGGTTGCTCAGGAATAAACTGTGCAGTATTGTAGGGCATAGGCCTACATATTAATTATTTATATATTTCCACCTCCCTCACTGAAGTTTCTAGAATTAACTAAAACAAGAGCTCAAAAGTTGAGGTGCACCACAGCTGGGGAATGAAGCAATATTCAGCCACACCTAAATTATTATAAATAATAATAATAATAATAATAAATAAAGTCTCACTTCTGATACAATAAACAGCAGAATTAAGCCCTCAGCAAAGCAACAACACGGATGTTTAATTAAACTCACAGCTGCAGCCACAAACACACATGTAAGCAAAGTGGCCTAAAAGTGCTAATATTCACACAGCGAGCAGACATACCTTTTTTGTGTCCCTTTCTGACGTCACTCAGTGAGTCTCTATCCTCTTCAATCCACTCCAGGTTTCTCTGCTCCTTCATTATCAGTCAAACATAAAACCAGTCCACAGCTCTGGGTAAAAGTTCCACCATGAGTATGTTAGCATGTTAGCATCATAAACACTTTGGGTGTGTTTGATTTGAGTCACTCGGCCTGCTACTGGCCGGGTGGTGCATTACATCAGTGATTAATAAAGAATGAACATGTATAATTTACTATGTATAGTAGAGGTACAATAATGCTAACATTTGCCCATAAAGATAGCATTCATTATCGAAGCTTCTTTTTTTACATGTGTTAACAATGAAACAGATGAATCTTGAAATGGAGCAAAGTATTTATATTAAAAAGCATTTTTAGGATTTTAAGCGATATAAAATGCAGGATCTTTTCATAAATTATCTATGAGATTTCAATGTTTTGACTAAAAGGAGCGCTGTGAGGTCATTAAAACATGTAATCGCAACATTTTAAAACAATATGAAGCCATTTCTGTGGCCCAGTATTAGCCTACCTGTTAATACAGTGAGAGTTTATTTATTAATTTATTTATATATTTATTAGTAGCATTAAATGTTTTCAATATAGCAGAATAAAGGACATAAAATAGATTATATCCTTAATTTCCCAAATTTGCCAAATGAATTAAAAAGGCCTCAAATTAAGTACTTTAGTAATTACGTTTTTAAAGACATGACATTTAATTTAGAAAACAAAGTTATTCATCAGGATTTTGCAAATTCATCAGACAATCCAGAAAAAAACCAGAACAAAAAATAATATGTGTGCTCTGTCAACTGGTAAAACTCTTGTTTTAACATATTTATTTGGATGTATTGGAGAGACACACATTTGAGTTTGTGTAAAATAAAAAAAGCTTTCAAAATCCAACAAATAATGCTTGCTTCATAATTTGGCTGCTTGTAGATCACTGTAAGCAGGAATTGTACAGCTCATGTTTATCCTTCACAGGTCTTTCAATGACAGCAGAATGTCTTGTGCAAATGAATTATCAAAATCAGACTCATTTTTACTTCTAATGTAGTGAACTGGAATAAAAGAGACACCTCACCAGACAATATACAAACAGTTTCATTACAATAAATCACATTTCATATGAAATCCCCTCTTGCTTTACATAAAATCCTTTATACATATGTAAATCCCTTTTGTCTCCTTGCCGGCCTCCTGAGGCAGTATGCAATGTGCTGCTGCTGTAATATAAATACACAGTACATGGTTATGGCTGCAGGGGGTGGAGAGGAACACGCAGCATTATCTGTTTGCAAAAGTCATCTTAATCAAATTCAGGCTTGGGGATAAACAGGAAATAATATGTATCTGTGCAGATCAGAGAGCCATGTAAACCTGCACACTGATAACATCCGGACAAAATGTACCGTATCACTGATTACACCCACATGCATGTAGCCTGCAGTATATATATTTATATATATATATATTATTTACCCACGCTTTGTTTAATTCATCACTAACAAACATATCGTACACTAATTTAAATGGGCTTATGCAGTTTTGTTTATAGAAAGCAAGAAAACAAGTGAAACATTTATACAATTCGAGATAAAAACAGAGGTTACAGAAATGGCAAAAGTTCAAAAGTATACAGAAAGTTTGAGGTATGCATCTGCATGTGTGACTCTCGGTGGGGTTATATTAAGAGGAATAGAACAACATTTGAAATTTCTTATGATTTGAAAACACTGATATTGACTCCATTTGTGTGTATATCAGCTTTATTTGGAGACAGATTCTGCGCCACCATTTCAATGCTGCACTGTTATTTACATGTCCCTGATGTTCTCTGGTATAGAGCATGGTACATAGTAACTCTGACACACCAGAGGCATCTCCTGATGAGCCCTAGAAAGAAAATGTGTATTGTGTGTTCTTCAGGGCTGTTTGCACAAAAATGTTCAGGCCTTTCTGAGCAGCTTCATGGCTGCTACATTCTCTTCTTTTCTATGCTGCTCCACCCCAACATGATCATTATCTTCCCCTTTTTACTTCAAATTGTTAAGGAAAATGTGTCTTGCATGCCTCCACGGTGAAAAAGAAGAACGCAAAACCAGAAAACTACTGGCTTACACGCACACTTCTCACGTGAAACATTTTAACACCCTTTTGTAAAAGCTAACGATTAATAGTGTGCATTAGCAGGCGTGAGGCTGGTAATGTGGTGATGTTTTAAACAGTAACGTTTTTGAGAAAATGCATTTGTTTTGGAAGTAGTGAGCATATAACTAGATAAGTAATACTTGAAGTTGTGTAAGAGTTTTGTTAACGGACAATTTGGTATTGATTTTCTGTTATTGAATTAAACCCCATTTAGAATTTCCTTCTTTCTTTAATAATCGTAGGCGAGAAAAAACATTTTCTTTACAAATTACAAATATTTATTTTTTATATGAAGTGTGTGGGAGAGACACTCCCTCTGGAGGGAACTTTGGTGCTGAAACCTTTGCAGACCATTCACAAAAAATTAAAACCTGTATGACACTCTACAGGAAAGGTAAACCCCAAAAAGCTATTTTACGCCCAAAAAACATTTAACGTAATGTTTAGTCATCCATTATATGGGTTTTTGTCTGGTGACAGGAATGGAATTTTACTTAAGGTCCTAGAAACAGCTACATTAATATATAATATTTCCAACATTTGCACTTACAATTATCTTTTTACACGTCTTTGCAGTAATAGTTTAATATATTGGGAAATACACCAGTTGTTATATATTGCAGAGGTATCAACACCTGCCCATAAGGCTGTAAAAAGAGTGTTTCTGGAGAGAGGATTTGGACGTGTTCACATAAATGTTGGCTTTTATCCATCATCATTTTTACAGACCACATATGTTACATAGTTCTTTCTCTCATAGCTCAGCAGGAGAAGGGCCTGACACCAGGAGCTCCTTATTCATAACATATATATTTTACTTTACAAACAATTGGGATTTGTGGCCCAATCTAAGTTGTCTACAGAATGTTCAAAAAGAAATGTGTATATATATATATATATATATATATATATATATTATATCAGGACAGTATTTATTTAAATCTCATATACGTATTTCCCTCAATACACTATCTACAGAACACTGAAGATGCTCTCAAACACTATATCAGAGCATTTTGCTGGTCTGAGAGTCATGAGCTTTGTAAGTGGCGCTGATGTTTGTGGAGGGGGCCGTCTCCATCCTGCTGCGGAGCTCCCGGGGGCCGCTCTTGGGGTACTTGCTGGGCACGCGGCACCAGAAGACCTGCTTGTAGGAGTTCCTGAAGTTCTCCGACAGGAAGGCGTAGATTATTGGGTTGACGGAGGAGTTGCTGTAGGCCAAGCAGTGAGCCACCATCCTGAACACGAAGGAGGCCTGGTTCAGGGGGAAGGAGCCGAACTCCACCCACAGGTGGACGATGTGGTGAGGCAGCCAAGACAGGCAGAAGACCACCACCACCACCAGGACCGTCTGCGCAGTCTGCGGGGACAATGATTGGTTATCAAATGTAACTGTCTGTCTGTGTAGAAGGCAAGGCAAGGCAAGGCAAGTTTATTTATATAGCACTTTTCAACACAAGGCAATTCAAAGTGCTTTACAAAAAATGAAAGACATTAAGAAAATGGCATTTAAAATCAGTTATTAAAAAGAAAAGCTAATAAAATAAACATTAAAAGAAGAAATACATGGATAAACATTAAAAGAAAAAATACATGGATAAAAGTTACAGTGCAGTCTAAGATATGAATAGTTCAATTAAAAGCAGCGACAAAAAGAAAAGTCTTCAGCCTGGATTTAAAAGTAGTCAGAGTTGCAGCGGACCTGCAGGTTTCTGGGAGTTTGTTCCAGATATTTGGAGCATAATAACTGAACGCTGCTTCTCCATGTTTAGTTCTGACTCTGGGGACAGAAAGCTGACCAGTCCCTGAAGACCTTAGAGATCTGGATGGTTCATAATTTAGCAGTAGATCAGAAATGTATTTTGGGCCTAAACCATTCAAAGCTTTATAAACCAGCAGCAGTATTTTTAAATATATTCTTTGACACACAGGAAGCCAGTGTAAAGAGTTCAGAACAGGAGTGATGTGATCCACTTTCTTAGTGTTAGTGAGGACTCGAGCAGCGGCGTTCTGAATCAGCTGCAGCTTTCTAATATATTTTTTAGTGAGACCTGTGAAGACACCATTGCAGTAGTCGAGTCTACTGAAGATAAAAGCATGGACAAGTTTTTCCAAATCCTGCTGTGACATTAGTCTTTTAATCCTAGATAAGTTCTTTAGGTGATAGTAGGCTGATTTAGTAACTGTTTTAATGTGACTGTTGAAACTCAGGTCAGAGTCCATGACTACACCTAGATTTCTGGCTTTATCTGTTGTTTTGAACATTGCAGACTGAAGCTCAGCGCTAACTTTTATACGTTCTGCCTTGGCTCCAAAAACCATTACCTCAGTTTTATCTTTGTTTAATTGGAGAAAGTTCTGACACATCCAGTCATTGATTTGTTCAATGCACTTACTCAGTGTTTGAATTGGAGCATAGTCTCCTGGTGAAACTGTTACGTACATTTGTGTGTCATCTGCATAGCTATGGTAACTTATTTTGTTGTTTTTCATTATCTGAGCCAGTGGTAGCATGTAGATGTTAAAGAGAAGAGGCCCCAAGATGGAGCCTTGAGGAACCCCACATGTCATATTTGTCAACTCAGATGTGTATTTACCAATAGAAACAAAGTTGTTTCTGTCCTTTAAGTAGGATTCAAACCAATTTAGGACTGTTTTTCAAAGTGAACCTGGAGATTTGTTTTTCGCCACCTACGTTCAGCTTTTCGACACTCTCTTTTTTCTGTTTTCACGGTCATGGCCTTTCTCCATGGAGATATTTTCTTGCCAGACACTTCCTTTACCTTAGTTGGAGCAATGGCATCTATAATATTTTACATTTTTGAATTAAAATGATCTACTAGCTCATTTACTGAGATGTTAGCAGGGGCAAGTGTGGAAGAAAAATTCTGAGTAAACATTTCCCTAGTATTTTCAGTTAAATATCGCTTTGTGGTTACCTCTTTTTGAACATTTTTGTGAACAGAAATAGAGCTCTCAAAGAAAACACAGGAATGATCAGAGAGCGCAACATCAGTCACCACAACCTCAGAGATATTCAGACCCTTTGAGATAATTAAGTCCAGAGTGTGCCCCTTATTGTGCGTGGGCTCCGTCACATGCTGAGTCAGTCCATAGCTATCAAGAACACAAAACAGTTCTTTTGCCCCTCTGTCCGGAGGGTTGTCAACATGGATGTTAAAATCACCAACAATGATAGATATTTAGGAACAGAGCTCGAGAGGAGCATTTCAGCTGAAGGGCCACATATTCAAAAGAAGCAAAGTTCCCATAAGATGTCTTCCTGCATTGAAGAGAATCATTGAACAGAATAGCAACTCCACCCCCTTTCTTATGCATTCTTTCCTGACTCATAAAACTAAAGTTGGGAGGGGTTGATTCGATAAGAACAGCTGCACTGTTATTTTGTTCAATCCAAGTTTCTGTTAAAAACATAAAATCAAGATTGTGCTCAGTGATAAAATCCTTGATTAAAAATGTTTTTCCTGCCAAAGACCTGACATTTAATAAAGCTAGTTTAAGTTTGTTAAACACACTATCAGTCATGTTTTTTGTAACAAGCTGTGGCTGACATGGGATCACTGCTAAATTAGATAAACTCACACAAACGTTTGAGCGCTTCCTGTATCTAAGATGATTCACCGCTCTTAATCTATTACCTATCAACACAGATATCGGCAAAGCTATATGCAGGCAGGGCCCCAGCATGTCCTGGAAAGAGTTGAGAGTGCCATACGCCCTTGAGCCTGGACCCAGCACATATCAGTAAGAGTTTGTTGCATTTTGTACACACACATCCTTATCAAGTTTCGGAGACTGCAGATGCTTTCTTGAAGGGAGGGGCGGTGGTTGACGTAGGCACGGTGATGGAGACGGGGGAGATGGTGCGGGGGTAGAAGACATGCTGCCAGGGGGGGGAGGTGGTTGACGTAGGCATGATAATGAAGATGGGGGAGATGGTTTCGCGTCTCCGCGGTGATTTTGGTGGGCGTCGTTGAGGAGCGGGGGTAAAGGACATGCTGCCAACCCTGCGTATCGCCTTAGTTTGGTCTTTGGACTCCAGGAAGAAATCGGTGCCAACCCTTTGTATCGCCTTCATGTGTTCAACGATCTCCAGGAGGGTGGGCGAGGGTGAAAGGGTGAACAGAGTATCCTCAAAGGCGTTGTCAGGGTGGGGGGGTGACGGGCAGTGGAGACTCCTCCATGTGTCTCCCATAATCAGAACATTCCTCAGGCGGGTGCAGTGATAATTCTTCAGGGTTTTCTGCACGATGTGTTGTGTCTTTCTCCTGTTTTGATTCCTCTTGCCGCTTGTCCTTGGCAGAGGGAACAGATTGATGACGCAGGCAGTTGAAAATGTTAGAGATAAACAATTTCACTCCTGACTTGTTCAGGCAAACTCCATTTGCCTTGAAAAGATGTCTGCGATCCCAGAAAAAGTAAAAATTGTCAATAAAATGGACAGAATGTTACAGGCATTGGAAAGCCAGGTGTTCAGTGCAAACAATCTGCTGAATCTCTCCACTCCTCTTCTGACTGGCGGTAGAGGGCCACTGATGAACACCTCCGCATTTAGAGAGCTGACAGTTTCCAACAAACATTTAAAGTCTTCTTTCAGCACTTCTGACTCTTGTTTCACAACATCATTTATTCCAATGTGTAGTACCACATTCTTCACAGTTGGATGTTCAGCCCCAATATGCAGGATCTTCTCAGCCAAGTCAGAGACCACATCCTTGGGAAAACAGAGTACTTTGGTGTTGTTCTTATTACACAGACCTTTTACATCTCTTACAGCAGAGTCACCCACAATCAGAGTTTCAGGCCCAGTCGTTAGCTTTCCCTCTAGCCTTTTACTTTTGGAGTAGCTATTGGTCCTTACCCTGCTGTGTGAAGAGGACAGGTTATCCAGGTCATCAGAAAGAGATCTCCGGTTCTCGGTCAGCGGAGCGTATCTGTTCTGGATTGGCACACTTGGTGGTTTAGGAGGATTGTTTGTAATTCTCCCTTTAGCAGCTCTCCACTGCGGTTTCCTAGTAGGAACAGCAGTTGAAGAGGTGCTCTTCCTGGGTGATAACAATGCAGGCCAGCTGGTCGCATCACAGATTTCAGAGCGCTGGGCTCTGCCTGTTATCCGTCCTCCCAAATCCCATGGAAATGATTTACTCTTCGGCTTTGCACCCAGAGAGTTCCAGGGAGGACTACCACTTGTAGATTTATTACCCAGTACACAGTCCTCCTGTTCCTTGGAATCCTTGTAGCTGCTAACTAACTGTGAGTTAGCATACCCTTCTCCATTATTTTGCAACACTGGTAAAGTGGTGTCATTCCCACGACATAGTCCATTCACTTCCACGTTAACTTCCAACCGTTGCATTTTCATTTCCAACACATCGATCTTCTGTATAAGTTTGTGGAAGTCATCTGTAGAGAACGGAGGCATTTTGCTACCAACTAGCATGCAGTAGCCTACCAGGCTTTAGCTGTTGCTAGGCCACGCTACTGTAAGACTGAGGTCGTCGTAAAAATGTTGAAATATGGCTGAAACCCTCCGTCTATTTACGAAGATGAACTGTCCCAGTAATAAGTTAATGTCCAGGAGCCGCTGCTCGAAGTTTTCAGAGAATAAGAATAGGAAAGTCAGCATAAAAAGTAAGCAGAGGCAGGAGCAAGCAGAAAAGCGTCTGCACTGTAAGAAAGATAAGACATAGTAGAAGCAGTAATATGTAGCCCAAAGAGGCAAATTCTAGTGTTAATGTGATCCATTCTCTATATCTAATCAAAATTATTTTCTCTCCTGTGACTGAGAGCATTAGACTGTATAAAATAAAGGTGTAATATATGTGACGTTACCCATGGTTAGTACCCAATGGTGGCCATTTGTTGAACTACAATTTTTTGCACTTCCACATATGTTTCACTACTCCATCACAGAGGTTGCAACTTATTAACAACTTCTTTTTGAGTTTACCATCAGTTAAAAAAAAAGCAGTTTTATTGTTTGTTTTTGTAATACTCATTTTAGCCACAAGAGACTTTAAAAAGTATTGGATCTAGGTCAGGTTAGTTTTTAATTGTCTTCATGCACTCTTCACACAATGTACAGTAGAGATATGGATACGATTTAAATACATTTCTAGCCAAAACTAAAGTATTGTTACTTAACTTGATAACACAAATGATCTTCAACACAGAATGCAAACATTGTGTGTCATATCATGTCTTTCTTTTATATAGATATGTATTTTAAATCATATCAATACATGTACACTGTGTTTAAATATAATGGGGAAAAAAATCACCTAGAAGAAAACACTAAGGCTTTTAGTCCTATTGAGAACATGGGGTAGTAGGGATCCATTTGGCCTCTTGTGATTGAAATGAGGACTACAACACCTCTTGGACCCTCCCAAAGCCCCTCCCCCCTCCTCACTTCTGTCAAGCGACTTTGTTAACCATTTTGAAAAAAAGGTTGATGATATTCGCTCTTCTTTTTCTGACTCGCCTTTACTCACCGCTGGGTCACCAGATCCTCCTTACACCCACACACTAACCTCCTTTTCCCCTCTCTCTCCAAGTGAGGTTCTTACCCTCATTACCTCTGCCCGCCCTACCACCTGTCCTCTGGACCCTATCCCTTCAAACCTCCTTCAGACTATCGCTCCTGATATTCTACCGTTTCTCACCCATTTCATCAACACTTCTCTAACTTCTGGTCACTTTCCAAACAGTCTCAAGGAGGCAAGAGAAAACCCTCTCCTAAAGAAACCCACTCTCAACCCGTCTGATGTTATAAACTACAGGCCTGTCTCTCTCCTCCCGTTCCTGTCTAAAACACTTGAACGTGCTGTCTTTAAACAACTCTCCTGTTATCTCCATCAGAACAACCTTCTGGATCCACACCAGTCTGGTTTCAAGGCAGGTCACTCCACAGAAACTGCCCTCCTTGCTGTCACTGAGGAACTGCACACTGCCAAAGCAGCATCCCTCTCCTCTGTCATCATCATGTTGGACCTGTCTGCTGCATTCGACACGGTGAACCATCAGATCCTCCTTCGCACTCTCGAAGAACTTGGAGTTTCAGGCTCTGCACTTTCCCTCCTCACCTCATACCTCAAAGACCGTACCTACAGGGTAACTTGGAGAGGGTCAGAGTCCGACCCTTGTCAATTATCTACAGGGGTCCCTCAGGGCTCTGTTCTTGGACCCCTCCTCTTCTCCCTGTACACAAACTCGCTCGGATCGGTCATTAGCCCGCATGGTTTTTCATACCACTGCTATGCTGACGACACCCAATTAATTCTGTCCTTTCCCCGCTCAGAGACCCAGGTCGTCGCAGGCATCTCTGCTTGTCTAGCTGACATCTCTCAGTGGATGTCTGCTCATCACCTCAAGCTCAACCTTGACAAGACTGAACTGCTTTTCCTTCCGGGAAAAGATTGTCCCACTCTTGACCTGACGATCAACATCGGCACCTCTGTTGTTTCCTCGACTCAGACTGCAAGGAATCTGGCAGTAATCCTAGATAACAACCGGTCCTTCACTGCAAACATCGCTGCTACAACCCGCTGCTGCAGATATACGCTGTACAACATCAGGAACATTCGTCCCCAGCTGACCCAGAAAGCCACCCAGGTTCTGGTCCAGGCGCTCGTCACCTCACGCCTAGACTACTGCAATTCCCTCCTGGCTGGTCTACCTGCATGTGCCATCCGACCTCTGCAGCTCATCCAGAATGCAGCGGCTCGTCTGGTCTTCAACCTTCCAAAATGTTCCCACACCACTCCGCTCCTCCGCTCCCTTCACTGGCTCCCGGTAACTGCTAGAATCCACTTCAAGACACTGGTACTTGCATACCATGCTGCGAATGGATCTGGCCCTTCCTACATCCAGGACATGGTTAAACTGTACACCCCAGCGCGTGCACTACGCTCTGCATCAGCCAAACGACTCGCTGCACCCTCGCTGTGAGTGGGACCCAAGTTCCCATCAGCAAAAACACGTGGGTTTGCTATCCTGGCTCCAAAATGGTGGAATGAGCTCCCCATTGACATCAGGACAGCAGAAAGCCTGCACATCTTCCGGCGCAGACTGAAAACTCATCTCTTTCGACTCCACTTCGAGCGATAGAATTACTCATCTCTTTCGACTCCACTTTGAGTGATAGAATTACTAACAAGGCACTTATATACTAATAAAGGACTGGCTTATCTATAGCCAGTTGAGTAGCACTTGAAATGTTTGGCTCTATGAAACCTGATGTACTTATTTGATTCTGTTTTCTTCAGGGTTGTGTCTTCCTGGTCGTATGTACTTATTGTAAGTCGCTTTGGATAAAAGCGTCAGCTAAATGCAATGTAATGTAATGTAATGTAACAACAACAACAAACACTATTTTCTCACTTATTGCACACAGATGAATTAATTATTTTAAAAATGTTGCACGGCCCAAAATGAAAGTCCTGTTTTAGGTACCTGGCGTATGGTTGTCACCAGTGGAGTTGCTAACAAAGCCTGTGAGCCAATAGTATATAGCGGTGTTAGGATCACATGGTATCTCGAATGGATCTGGCCCTTCCTACATCCAGGACATGGTTAAACTGTACACCCCAGCGCGTGCACTCCGCTCTGCATCAGCCAAACGACTCGCTGCACCCTCGCTGCGAGGGGGACCCAAGTTCCCATCAGTAAAAACACGTGGGTTTGCTATCCTGGCTCCAAAATGGTGGAATGAGCTCCCCATTGACATCAGTACAGCAGAAAGCCTGCACATCTTCCGGCGCAGACTGAAAACTCATCTCTTTCGACTTCACTTCGAGCGATAGAATTACTAACAAGGCACTTATATACAAATAAAAGACTGGCTTATCTATAACCAGTTGAGTAGCACTTGAAATGTTTGGCTCTATGAAACCTGATGTACTTATATGATTCTGTTTTCTTCAGGGTTGTGTCTTCCTGGTCGTATGTACTTATTGTAAGTCGCTTTGGATAAAAGCGTCAGCTAAATGCAATGTAATGTAATGTAATGTAATCTCGTCAGCGATCAAGAGTCTTAGTTGCCAGTTAGTGTGAGCAAGGTAAAAATATAATATTTTGACAGTATCCTAACTTTAATTTATACCAATCTATTTAGTTGAATTTTGATTCCGCTTTTCTTGTTGGATTCAGCTGGGTTGAAATTTCTTCCAGACCGTAAGCTACAGATTTGATAGTTTGCTAAATGGGAATTCACACCTATACTGTCATTGAAATATAAATGCAGTTTGTGCATCGGACTGGCAACCACAATGTTTTGACGGAATAACAATTTTGTCATTTGCCTCTCATGGCTTCCTTAAACACATGCTAACATAGCAGGAAGTCATAGAATGACAGTTAGTTTTTGTTATAGATAGTCCAGTGTCAAATCAAAGATGAGAAAATGCTATTTTTAATAACTACATTTTATTCACAAGAGTTTTCACTCAAGGTCGCTTCTCACAAGGCTAGTATTTGCAAATAACAATTTATTTCATTTTAAATTACCAATCATGTTCTCAATTAATCGTTTACTCTATATAAAACTGCATTGCTTCGAATCCTAGGCACCATCTTCAAATGTCTGCCAAGTGTTTTGTACTGCCAGACCGAACCAGATAGTATTTCATTTACCATCATGAGTAAGAAAATTAGCAAATCCTCAAATTTGAGAGGCTGGAGCATGTACGCATGGCATTTTTGATTAAAACAAATTAAACAATTGATTGAGATAATACATTCAGATATTTTATCTGTATACAGTCTTTTTTCAGTGAGCATTGTGCACACTTGTCTTCCAGCTACCATTACAGTACCTTATCCATCGTTAAACCCCCAGACATCGGGGAAGCATGTTCACATTCTTTGTACCTATTCAGTTGAATCATAATTTCATAGCATTTTGAAGATGGAGAAAGAAACAAACTCTCACCAACCTTCTTTTTGGAGAGCTCTGACTTTTTAGACACATTCTTCAGCTTTTTGTGCAGATGGTTTAAAACCTGCAATAATACAAATATAATAAAAGGTAAAGGGTGTTGTCTTGAATTGGTTATTTTTTCATTTAAAAAACATAATTCATCAACACATCCCCAACTATCAGAGATGATTCAACCCTTTTGAATCTTAAGGTCTCATGTCTTGGCGGATAATGTGTCATTGTCGAATCCAAACCACTGTTACAGAAAGTCAACATTATTAAATAAAAAATGACTTTCATGGAGATCAAAGCAACAGTTTTGCTTATATAAGATTCACATTTTGTATTTTCATAAGCACAATTACTACAGTGTAGTTATGGCAATAAAAACCCTTAGTCCCAGGCAGGGCCGTCCCTCCCTACAGGCCGATCATGCAGGCCTCACATTGCGCAGTTCTCCGCATACAACTATATTATAATAAAATAATATAGTATTTATATTATTGAATTGATTATGATTATTATTAGTAGTAGAAGTAGTTTATTTGCATTCATTATATTGTAAGGTTTTTGAGGCTAGTATTTGGCAGGAAATGCACAATGTCGCAAGTTGGCCAGGGGCGGCCCTGGTCCCAGGCTCCTTCAACAGTGTAAGACGTAATATTCTTTAGACATTAAAATAACAATACAGAAATAGTGCATGACACAATGGTGCAAGTACATGCAGGAATAAAAAACTGTATAATATAGAAAATGAACAAAAAGTACAATTGAATATTATAGTGTGTTATAAACATTGCATCCATGCATTTTGCTATGTTACTGGTGACATCTTAAGCTTAATGCGCATCCATTCACTCTGATTCATGCGCACCCACCTTTGCATAGCACACAGATATCAGGGTGAGAGGCAGCAGGTACCCGAAAACAAAAGTGGACATCACGTAGACCTTCCTCTGGTGGTCCGGCCAAACCTCCCAGCAGAAGGTGCCGTTGTCCTCGCGCTCCACGATGTTCTGGTAGTGCGCAACGGGAGCCGCCATGCCCAGAGACAGGATCCATATGAGCACCACTCCCAGGATCGCGTGCCTCCCCACCCGGATCGAAGAGGACTTCCTGGCGTGCACGATGGCCACGTAGCGGTCCACGGACATCGCCGACAGCGTGAAGATACTGACCAGCATGGACACGGTGAAGAAGTAGTGGATGAACTTGCAGATGAACGCTCCAAGCACCCAGGTTGGCAGCATGTAGATGGTGGACTGGAAGGGCACGCAGAAGAGGAGATAGAGCAGGTCCGCCACGCTCAGGTTGAGGATGAAGATGTTGGTGGTGCTCCTCGGTTGTTCCGGCTTGCTTCGCGCCAGCACCGTGATCACCATGGTGTTCCCAAGCACCCCGAGGATGAAAATAAGTCCGAATATGAGAAGAGAAATAAAGTTATCGACTCCCATCCCCAGGACAGGTTTATTTGGCAGCCTCACAGTGTTGCTGTTGTTGAAAGGCTGGCTTTGGTTTTCCATCAGTAGCTCCATTGTTGTGTCCACTATTGAGGATAAATCACATGTTGATGGAAGAGATGCATGTCCTCCTGGATGTTCTCTTGAATAAAGGTTGGATGGAGCTCACGCGCTCGCAGGCTGCTCCCTCTCTTCCCAGGCAACGTCACAAAGCCGTGCGCAACAGATTCCACCAATACCTGTCCAGCTCCAGTGACTTGTAGCCAGAGGACTGGGAGTAAACACACATCCTTTGATACACCGTTTTAACTATATATAAAGGTTATTAAAACACCTTTTGACATAAAATGCATCAGCATAAGGTAACATATATTCAGATGTTTTTACAATGTGTGAAAAGTGTCAATAGTTACTTTATTATGCATTTCTTTCATTAAAATAAAAACTAAGATATTCCACAAGGCATTGTTAATGATAACCCTGGTTTATATGTGCAGGTGATATAGTCCATATATGTCCCACAGAATCCTATTCCTATGTCTTTGTATAGAATATGTGCTATTCTCTATTTATGTCTTTTGCAGTATTTTTATTCCACCTTATTATGTTTATTGTATGCAGCAGTACCTTGTAAAGCACTTAACAATGAACTTTCTGTAAGGTTGTTCTGATTCTGGCACCCACACCCTAGCACTAACCATCCATTTGTCCATGCCAACTTAATCTTTACTTATAGTACATTGAAAATAATTCACAAAAATACTTGAAAGACATTTCTATTGTTCTTGTAAGTTGAGAAAATATAACAGTGTATATCAAATTATTTGTTATGAACACCTTAATTGGACTCCTTTGTTTACTTCCATAACATAAGGACATCACTATGTAACACGTGCTTCTATTGACTAATTCCGACACGTTTCTAAGCTATTGACCAATCTCAACAGAGCCGGCCAGCTAACCAATCAGAGCACACTGGGCTCTGGTTTCAGACAGAGGGTGAAAAGAGGTGCTGCAGCACAATAAAGAGCTGTTTGAACATTAAAGCATGGAGACATGTCACAGTAGAGACACTAAATCTAAATACTGATATGAACCTGAAAATGAGCAGCATAGGGTCCCCTTAAACAGATAATGTCTAACATGAAATGTTTTCTGATCTCATATTTCTTCTAGAATATATACAGTAAATATAATATGTTTGCCATTGTGTATACTGTGAATGTGAATCTATAAATACATGGTTCATCCACAATTCCAGTTTGCTCTGGTATATTGTGGTGACGCAGAATTGGTTTTGCACATCCAGTTGCCAGGATATCTCGGCCTAACATATTCTGCTGTAACAAGACCTTGGATGATGAACAGAATTCAATGACAATCCATCTGATGGTTGTCGAGCTGTTTCAGACGCAGCCACAGACAAAACATTGCTATCCATTACATTACATTACATTGCATTTGGCTGACGCTTTTATCCAAAGCGACTTACAATAAGTACAATCGACCAGGAAGACACAACCCTGAAGAAAACAGAATCATAAAGTACATCAGGTTTCATAGAGCCAAACATTTCAAGTGCTGCTCAACTGGCTATAGATAAGCCAGTCCTTTATTAGTATATAAGTGCTTTGTTAGTAATTCTATCGCTCGAAGTGGAGTCGAAAGAGATGAGTTTTCAGTCTGCGCCGGAAGGTGTGTAAGCTTTCTGCTGTCCTGATGTCAATGGGGAGCTCATTCCACCATTTTGGAGCCAGGATAGCAAACCCACGTGTTTTTGCTGATGGGAACTTGGGTCCCCCTCGCAGCGAGGGTGCAGCGAGTCGTTTGGCTGATGCAGAGCGGAGTGCACGCGCTGGGGTGTACAGTTTAACCATGTCCTGGATGTAGGAAGGGCCAGAACCATTTGCAGCATATCCCTAAAATGTTTCTTCAAGTTTATGATGGGGAAAAAAAATCAGAGGTTCTACTTTTTAATTCTCCTTTGATGAACATTTGGTGTCTTTTTTTACAAGGGGTCCTATTATATTTTTTAGGTTTCATATTAGTATTTTGTCCTGGGACATGTCTCCATGCTTTAATGTTCAAACAGCTCTTTTTCTCATACTGCCTGTGCTGCAGCACCTCTGTTCACCCTCTGTCTGAAACCAGAGCCCAGTGTGCAATGATGTTAGCCTTTGGAGACCATGCACATGCACAAAATCCTATATAACACACTACAGCAGGGGTCGGCAACCCCTGGCACGCGTGCCAGCATTAGCACGCGGCACCGTAACCAGTGGCACACTAGGAATAAGTGGAATAAGTGTGCAAAATATTTAAATTGTATTTTCGGATCCTGAACGAGGCCGCCGCCAGAGCGCGTCTCCCCGTTATCTGCAGAAGGAAGCCATGCACGCAGCGCAGCCCCGCTCTCTTTAACTCCAGGTGACTTTCTGCCGCTTTCCTCCGTGGTGCTGATCATTTCACCACAGAGGAAAGCACTTCACTAATTGCAGTAGCCTACCCATAAGGAGCTGTACAAATGCCGCAGTTTTTGCGTGGCTGTGTATTTAGTTGAAAGCCCAGTGGATCTGCTCATCTCTCATTGAAATAATATACTACAAAAGGGCGGACTGGCCATCTGTGTGTTGAACTTTCCTGTCGGCTCCCAGACCGTAGTCGAGGAGGGCAGAAGCAACAAGCTTCAGGTTCAATAACCCACTTTAGCTTAAATGACTGGAGAGAGGCGAGCTCTTCTTGGGAGGCCGTTGCATTTATTTAGCTGTTCTTCTGTTTCACAAAATACATCACAGACCTCTGTTTTTCTGCTGCCTCGTTTCACTTCCAGAAACATACACACGCTCCCTCACTGTCGCTCTACCATCCACACACACACATACACAAGCCACACCCCTCTCTCTCTCTCTCTCTCTCTTAAAGGGACAGCGATCTCATCTCACTCTGCGTGACCCTAATATCATAACATGTGTGCTCTGGAGAATCACAGAACGAACGATCGTCCTTATTATTATGCCGTTTAAACCAATTATTTAAATGTGTTTGTTAAATTCGGCATCATGTAAGTTGCGCTGACAGGTCCACACACTGCTCCCTCGCCCTCCTGCTGATAGTTGACGAGCGTCAAGCTCCTCAACCCCCCCCCCCCCCTTGATAATTCTCGATCGTTGGCACGCTGATAACAATTTTTTTTTTAAATGGCACTTCATATCAAAAAGGTTGCTGACCCCTGCACTACAGGAAAGGGAAACCCCCAAAAAGCACAACCTCAGCTTTCTCAGTTTCATCCATCGCTGTCAGTCTCCAGCCTGTTATTGATCTTCTCTGAACAGGTCTGGGAACAGCAGTTTTCTAAATATGTAAGCATGTTGTCGCAGGCCACTTACGCTGAGAGATCTGCTCAAGGGATAACCATCTGGAAATGACATCGGAGATGATGCACATGCTATGTAACCTGAGCTGGAAGGCTGATGTTATCTCGGGGTCCACTTGTCCTCAGATGGTTGTAAACATCTAAAGCTGTTGGGGTTCATACTGCTGGTGTTAAGTAAACTCAACACGGACACTGCATTCTTTTTAAAGATTATGATATGATGATGGTAATAATGATGATGGTTGTGAAAATTAATAGCAGCCATTACATCCCAGGCTCATTACACTTTGGGGAGCGCGACTTTTGTGTTGTAATTGGTTCATGTCCTGAAGCAGCCTGAAGTTTCCATGGCAACTCTTGACTCCATCGACCTTTAGTATTATTGGCGCTGTCCGTGGTTCTGAAATATTTCAACTCATCTCCCAATAGCTCCTATCACAAACCAATTCCTGGTTATCTGTATATTAAGTATTACATCCGTCATATCTGTAGATTTGCTCAGAAAAGGTCATTTTAAATAAAACAAAACTGATAAAGAAAATGTTCTTCAGGCATGCTTATTTGTAGTGCATTGTGTCATAAGGAGACAAAGGTGTCATCCGTTTTCATTGCCATATAGTAACCCATCACGGACAAACAGACCTCCGCCTCTTTCATGGTTTTACATTACCTGAGGGCTGATGTAATTATCTGACTTAACTCCAGTTCATTGATCCTCCAGCATGTTATGGTAAGGATAGTTGGAGGTCCTGAAAGTTACCATGGCGACAGTTTTGCTTAGTGGTTACCACAGTCTCATGAGCCAATTGTGTGCAATTTGCACAATAAACACTTATGGTCTGCTGATCAAAAGGGATTATTATTGTAATCACAAACCATCACATACAAAATGATCCTGTTCGATTACCAATTTGTGTCAGATATACTAATTGTATACCCATGGGGGGGGGGGGGGGCAACAGGTGCCAGTGGCCCTGTAACACTGCTTAAGAATCAGAATCAGAATCGGCGTTGCAGCCAAAACTGTGCTGTAAGGAATGTTTTTTTTTCATTTTCAGTAATGTAATTAAATTAATTGAAACTAAGTTACTGAAAAAAAATGTGCTACTGAAACAAAGAACAACAAATATTAAAAAATGTAATAAAAAACAAATTTGGCTGCATAAATAATGTATTTAATACCCCACAAATTGTGTTATTTAAACAGAAACTGACCTGACTGAACTGAACATTTTAAAAACTTGAATGCTCTCTTTGTCTCCCTTGTTAAGCACTAAATGTGCCCCTCTCATAAAATAACAAGACCTTATGTTATTCTCCACACTAGGCCTCGGCACATATACACTTGGTGATCACCACTTGCATCGAATTGTTAGTGATTTATTCAACAGTGAAACACCCTTGATGTTTTTGGTCAGAATTGACTGCCATAGGAAATGAATGGGTATGAGTATATTATGTGCATGGAACACACACACACACACACATCTCTCACTTTCTTGCGCTGTATGATACAATGTATCATACCTTCTCACAGGTGCGAGCTCTGTGCCCCTCGAGAAAGAAAAACCTCTCACTTTCTCGCGCTAAATGCGCCTCCCTTACTGTCTCTCAAGCAGTTATATTTGTGCCTTGCTCACATTTGACTCATTGACACAATGAGTAGACGACCGATTAGGGGATTTTCTGTCAGAGAGGCTCCGGACAAATGTTTTTAACCAGATGAAGAGGAGATTGAACCAGACATAGAGGACGATCCAGACTATGAGCCTGACTGACAGTCAACAGACCAGGAAGAGGCCAATGAGGGAGAGGCCCCTGAGGGAGAGGCCCCTGAGGGAGAGGCCCTTTAGGGAGAGGCCTAATAAATGTTCATTGAGGAAAAGAGTATCACTGTCTTATTTTATATTCATCACAGTGAATGCAGTGAATGCTGAACTTGATGGGCCCACCGGTGGGTCAGCACCACATACTGTAGTTGAAAGTACACAATGAAACACTGACTTGCTTGTATCAAATCAATGTATCCCATACTGTCACGATCTGTCTTTGTTGTGTTTTGTCTTATCTTTTTCTGTCTTTGGTTTCCTGTTTTATTTTGAAAAGTGTTCACCTCCTGTTTTGCCTGTTGCTTTCTGTCTGTTTTCCCTACCTGATTACCCGATTGTGTTCACCTGGTGCCCCTGTGTTTTCTCCTCCCTCCTCACCTGTCTCTTGTTTGTTTGATTAGTCATGTGTGCATTTAGGTTCTATGTTTTCTGTTAGTCTTTGTTAGTTCCTTGTTGTTGTTGGACTGTGTTCACTGGGAAGAGTTCTGTCTTTAAACCTTGAAAAAAGGTATTTTCTGTTCATCTGCATTTGGGTCCTGCTTGCCTCTCTCAACCCTGACAGAAGGAACTAACCAAGGGTAGGCCCCAGCAGATCCTTTTGAGTTGGAATTACTTAGTTTTTCCTTTTCTTTGGCTGGCTGTTCTGATAAGTGGAGGGGAGCGCCTGGAGTTCAGCAGCGAGAGGCTGCTCTGGCTGAGGCACACCAGATGGCTATGGAGAAGTCAGATTTAATGAAATTCTTACCTGGCTGGATTTTGGATTTCCTCTCGGTGTGTTATCCCCTGCCTGCTAGCCCCAGCCATGCTGGTTCCCTGCCTCCCAATTCCCATTATGACACTACACGCATCTGTGTGTTCCGTCTGGAGTCAACCCTTGCTTCTGCCCCAGTTCCTGCTCCTGTCCAAGAGTCGTTCTCTGGAACTCGTCTGGCCTTTGGAGGTCCACGGAGCCTCCAAAAGGCTCATAAGAGAAGGAGTCGCAGGTCCAGGCCAGCAGCCCTAGCCACAGAAGCCATGATTTGGGCTCCAGTACAAGCCCCAGCAGCCATGGTTCCAGCCCCAGTTCTGGCCCCAACAGTCATGGTTCTGGCCCCAGTTCTGGCCCCAGCAGCCATGGTTCCAGCCCCAGTTCTGGCCCCAGCAGCCATGGTTCCAGCCCCAGTTCTGGCCCCAGCAGCCATGGTTCCAGTCCCAGTTCTGACCCCAGCAGCCATGGTTCCAGCCTCAGTCCTGGCCCCAGCAGCCATGGTTTCGACTCAAGCCCCTCGTCTCCGGCCGACGCCAGCTCCCCGTGTCCTGTCGGCGTTCCGGCCGACGCCAGCTCCCCGTGCCCTGTCGGCATTCCGGCCGACTCCAGCCCCCCGTGTTCTGTTAGCGAACCGACCGTCTCAAGTCTCCTCTCAAGTTCCTTCTCAAGTCCCCCCTCGAGTTTCCTCTCAAGTCTACCCTCGAGTCTCCTCTCACGTACCCCCTCGAGTTCCCTCTCAAGTCACCCCTCGAGTTCCCTCTCAAGTCACCCTTCGAGTTCCCTCTCAAGCCTCCTCTCGAGTTCCCTCTCAAGTCACCTCTCGAGTTCCCTCTCGAGTCCACTCTCGAGTTCCCTCTCGAGTCCACTCTCAAGTCACCTCTCGAGTCCCCTCTCAAGCCTCCTTTCAAGTCACCTCTCGAGTTCCCTCTCGAGTCCACTCTCGAGTTCCCTCTCGAGTCCACTCTCAAGTCACCTCTCGAGTCCCCTCTCAAGCCTCCTTTCAAGTCACCTCTCGAGTCTCCTCTCGAGTTCCCTCTCAAGTCACCCCTCCAGCTCCCTCTCGAGTCCCCTCTCAAGTCCCCTCTCGAGTCACCTCTCGAGTTCCATCTCTAGTCCCTTCTCAAGTCCCTCCTCTAGTCACTTCTCTAGTCCCCCCTCTGGTCCCTTCCTGAGTCCCTCCTCTAGTCCCTTCCCGAGTCCCCTCTCTAGTCCCTCCTCTAGTAAATTCTCTAGTCCCCTCTTCAGTTCCCTCTCGAGTCCCCTCCTCTAGTCCCTCCTCTAGTCCCTCCTCTAGTCCCCTCTCTAGTTCCCCCCTCGGTTCCCCTCTCGGTTCCCCTCTCGAGTCCCCTCTCTAGTTCCTCCTCGGTTCTCCTCTCGAGTCTCCTCTCAAGTCCCTACCCTATGTCATGTGCCGTTGGAGGTTCCGCTGGGGGTCCTGCCAACTCTATGTCCTGTCCCGTTGGGGGTCCCGCCGACTACTCTCCTGCCGGGGGTCCTGCCAACCCTATGTCCTGTGCCGTTGGAGGTCCCGCCGACTACTCTCCTGCTGGGGGTCCTGCCAACCCTGTGTCCTGTCCCGTTGGGGGTCCCGCCGACAACTCTTCTGCCGGGGGTCCTGCCAACCCTATGTCCTGTGCTGTTGGAGGTTCCGTTGGAGGTCCTGCCAACCCTGTGTCCTGTCCCGTTGGGGGTTCTTCCAACTCCTGGTCCTCTTCCATTGGGGGTTCCTGCCAAAGCCTGTCCCACCGGCTCTGGTTTCTGTTCTGCCGACACCGGGTCCTGCCCGGCCTCCGGAGCTGTCTGGTCTTCGCCCTTCGAGCCCGGCCCCCTGAGAGCCGCGGTCTTCGCCCTCGGGCCCGGCCCCCTGACTCTTCCTTGGATTCTGCCTTGCCCCCGGGCCGTCCGCCCGGGTCCCCCACCTTGAACTCTGCCTTGCCCCCGGGCCGTCCGCCCGAGTCCCCATCCTTGAACTCTGCCTTGCCCCCGGGCCATCCGCCCGAGTCCCCCTTTTTGAACTCTGCCTTGCCCCCGGGCCGTCCACCCGAGACACCTTCTGGGTCCTCCGCTGTGCCCCTGGACTGTCAGCCCAAACCCGTCCTCCAGACCCCCTCCACCCACCCTGTTGGCCCTAGTTTTGTGCATTTTTATAATATACAGTGAGGACAGACAGAAGGACACCAGGGGTGAATGTCATGTTATAATGTTGCTGTAAGTTCAAAGATAGTGCTTACTAGCTGGCAAATACTGTAAAGTGGGAATTACATACCAGCATGCAGTTGTTGATTTTCCAGACAAAAGAGAGACTCAATTTAGCTTTGACAGAATAGGAGTTAAATACCCTCTTAAGAGGCAAAAACTAAGGAAAACATATTGTAAGTGAATGCTAAGCAAGTAATTATTCACTTATTTCGATTGGACTAACTTGGGAGTAATGAACAAAAATAGCAACACACTCTCACTCCCTAAACGTCCAGGAGCGACGCTTGGTCAGGGTCCCGTGGTGTGCAGTTGTGACGCGCCGAGGCTCCTTCAGCTTCATAAACGGACGCAAAGAGCTTTCATCTGATTGCAATGTATTCCCATCGGCAGCGGTATTTAATGCTCATGGAAGCACCGTATCCATTTATGTCGGCGGCTCTTAAAGGCAATGTGAGGGTCCATTCCCATTGGATAATGGAGAATTGTACACCCGGAAGTAAGTATTCTCCTTACTGTCGATTGATTTGACAGTGATATCTCCACTACTCATCAACTCAAAAACACCAGATTACCTTTTTTAATTAAACGACATTGATAGGTTTAAATTGTGTACAATGCTTTTGTGTTTTTCCCCTTCAATTCTGAGAAACAACTTGTTTTCTCTGAAATGTGGAGCGGCAAAGAGACTACACTACCCACAATCCCCAGCTATTGTTGTGACGACGCCTGTCCACTTTGCGACAAACCCCGTGATTAATCTTCAAGCTCTGGGATTGGATGTTGGAGTGGCAATGCGCCAAGGTTACGCCGAGCGTCAAGCTCTTTGAAATGGAACGAAACCACGGCAGACTACTCAAACCTGGACTCGAACGCCCCTCCAGAACTACACATGCTATTGTGTTTCGCAACATGTTCTCTTTGGCACGTCTCGACTGGGAATTGTAGTTTTAAAAGACGTTTTCGTTTTTCCCAAAATTAGAAGTTGACAGTATTAAACATGCATACTTGCCAACCCTCCCGATTTTCACCGGAGACTCCCGATTTCATAGCCCTCTCCCGGTTTCCTCCCGGGGTCATATTTCTGACAAAATCAGATTTACTCAGGACTGTTTCCACTCGGACTTTAATACAGCTACGCCATTGTTTGGTTTCCATGGTAGCGTGTCTCTTTAGTAGCGGCGCAACTGAAAGTCTGAGAGGGTGAGGAAGATAATCACAGAAAACAGAACAATAATTGACAACTCTGCTCACTCCAGTCCTTCACATAATGCTCCATAAAGGATGGTGCTACAGGCCGTAAGACAGTGCCCTTACAACTACAATAAGCATGTTAATGTTAATCTAGTACATCCACTAGCCATATTAAAACATCAGCTGCAATTCATGACATGATGAAGGCAGTCTCTGCATAGCATATAGGCTAATGGAGATGCAGTTATTTCCAGCATTTTTTATTTAACATTCATTCAAGTATGTTATGCCTTTTATCTGCTAATGTACAGGAGGAAGCGTGATAAACTGTCTGTCTAGTTGGCTTACATAACAGTTAAAGTTTACAGCTTAAAAAACATGGAGCATTTTTCCCGTTTTATTCATTTTTATGTCAATTTGCACACTTCATGGTGATGCTCAGCCTCTCCCCTTAACTTCTAACAGTCATCATCATGATTCATGTCAACCACAACACAGAGAAATACTAATAGAAATGTGTGTGTAGTTGTTGATACATTGCTGACAGAGGGAACTATGAATACAGATTTAAGAAATATCAGTTTTTGAGCATGTCATAAGCATGTTTTGTCTTGACTATATTACAACTAAATTATAATAAAATAATATGGTATTTATATTATTGAATTGATTATGATTATTATTAGTAGAAGTAGTTTATTTGCATTCATTATATTTTAATCTTTTTGAGGCTAGTATTTGGCAGGAAATGCAGACGTACATTTACCATTTACCTCACTGTATACAAAAGTAACTGTGTTGATACTAATAATAAACAGGAATTATATTTGCAAAGTAGCCTACTTTGTTTCCAAAAAAATGTGTTTCACTCCTGTCGGTTGGGGGGGGGGGCCTCATCTCACAATGTCGCTTGGGGCCCCAAGTTGGCCAGGGGCGGCCCTGAGTATCTACATACATAAGAGTATAATTAATGTGTATAATATCGGTTAAAATAAGTGCTTCAACATAGTTAACATTGCAGGAAAGGAATATATTAGACGTTATGTACTTTGTCAGGCTTAATATGTATCTGTAGATAGATACCCCCAAAGCTTTTTTCTTATTTGAAAGAAGACCTTAACCTAAAGTATTCTTTAATGTGTTAATAAAGGTTCATTATTTTGTCTGTTTTGCACATCCTCATATTAATATCTTTGTACATCGTGCACTAAACTGTTTTATTGTAGAGATCACTTACAGTATCTTCTTGATTTTTTATATTCTGTATTTCTATCATTGACCTTCTACTTTCCCCCTATGAAAGTATGTACAGTACTCTTAATATTTTTTTCATCAAATAACATTATTCAACAAAAATAACATTATTCAACAAAAATAATTCAATAACGTGCTTTAACCACTAGGCCGTGCACACAAGGTACACACAGCATACTAATGCTGCGTTCACACCGGACGCGATGCGAATATTCGCTTCGCTCTAATCGCTCGAGTTTCACTGCGGCTGCCAGCTGTGTTTACTCGCATAATTCAAACAAGACGAGCTGGCTCGGGGGCTACAACTACAACAAAATGAACATATTTTACCGTGATTCAATTGTAATACACGTTTCTAAATGATGCCGAAGTAACAACATACTGATACCGGTTAGTAAAAACCATGAATTAATGCTTGACAAGTCTGCAGACAAGACGGCAGGCGAAAAACCTTTTAAAATGCTTGTTTTCTGAATGGAGATTGGGTTGACTTTACATGTAATCGTGCCGCCCCCAAACATCGCATCGCGTAATAATAACTTTGTATTATTAGTGTAGGACACTTATGTATGTATAACATCTGAAGATGTGTAGTTTTATTCATGATTTTACATAATTTTACAGGATATTGCTATACTATTTCTCATGTTTTACTTCTACACATTAATATCTGATTTGTAAACATCACAGACAGAAAGGTATATCCGTCATTTAATGGTAAGCTAAATTGTGATTCCATAGATGTGTCTCCCATCACCCAAATCCCCTGAGTATTCTCTCAACTCAGTATTTACATTTTTATATTCAAAGAAAATCAGTAATATCTTTAAAAACGTGCATTGCGGCTTAAACATCCAAAAGGAATGGACGCTCACATTGCCTTTAAGAGCTGCCGACATAAACGGGTGCGGTGCTTCCCTGAGCGTCAAATACCGCCGCCGATGGGAATACATTGCAATCAGTTGAAAGCTCTTTGTGTCCGTTTATGAAGCTGAAGGAGCCTCGGCGCGTCCCAACTGCACACCACGGGACCCTGACCAAGCGCTCCTGGACGTTTAGGGAGTGAGAGTGTGTTGAAAATAGAGGCTCAGACATTTAAATGGGAAGTGTGCACCTTCTTCTTCAAGGGCCAGACAGGTCAGAGGAAATGTACAGAAATCTGTATTAAGAATTGTTCAAACATCTCCTGGTCATGGCTCATATACATGTTGATTAGCTGATTGAGAGGAATGTAAAACTCTCTTTAATACCTGGATCAGATAACATGAAATCAGCTGATTAAAGCCAGACCCCTGAACGAGAAGAGGAGTCATCTGCGTTCATTTGTCCCATGTAGTGTTTCAGAGTAGAGATCCAGCCACGCCACCTTCTATAACGTGTTCCCATTTGTAAACATGGTGAGGCAAAAGAGGAAGGAGGTGAAAGATAAAGATTTTGATGCTGCAGGTTGAATTGTTTAACAAAGGAAATATCTGTCGTTAAATCTTTCTTTTTAGGCTTTTCAAAAACCACTCTGATGTTGTATTTTTGTAGGCCAACGCTGAAGTTAGCATAGCAACGGCTAACATACAACGCAAACACAAGATTATGGCTACTCGTCAACACCGCTAAGCTAAAGGTGGCTAATGTTGGACGTGATGACGTTTAGCAGTCTCATATAGTCTCATGTTAGCATACTCCGCTTTGTATGTCTCATAGAAGCTTCAGACATGTAGGAGTGGGGTATTTACATACAGTATGTCATTTATGTCGAAGAACAAATCATGAACATCTCTTCAGCTTTTGTTAACCACGGACCTTATTTCAGGCATCTAACCACCAAACGTTAAAAAAAACATTGTCCAGACAAGGGACCTGGAAGTGATAAAATGCTAACTCATTGCAGGGTTTTAAGACTCGTTACTCCCCCACTTTGTACACATGGATTTATGTCCCCATAATCACTTTATCTGGCGAACATCGTCACAGATACAAATATTGTGTAGTCAGAACCTGGCATAATCAAACATACCAACATTGACTCAATGAAATGATATAGTATTTAGTAGTAAAAGGCTGCACATCAATAACACATATAATCTGACGTGAAGGGGACCTTTCTGCTGACTAATGGCGCGTTTCCACTACACGGCCTCGCTCGTTAGGACTGGCTCACTTCGTTAGGACTGGCTCGCTCGTTAGGACTGGCTCACTTATGGCGCGTCTCCATTACAGTTTAGGAACTGGGGTAGTATCTATAGTAACGCAGTGTAGGCGGAGCGATTGGCTTGTTGTTGTCCTTCACTACGCGATACTCACTCTTCATCTTTTTCAGTTTTTCCCTACACTGCAAGACAGTCCTCGAGTAACCGCTTCCGCACATCAGTGCAGAGACCTCCTGAAATACTTTCATATTGCGAGTTGTCCCGTCGAGCTCCCGCTGGATCTTGTCATCTGCAATAAAGTGTAGGAACGTTGTAACTTCCTCGGCGGACCACGGTGTGCTTTTCTTTGCCATTTTTGTTGATCCTCTGTTAACAAAAATGCTGTTTATAAAAATGCTGGAAGCTTCGCTATATATATATTTATATTTGACGATTCTCTCTGACCAATCAGCAGTCGAGAGTGACGTCACAGCCTGGTTGTTCCTGGCCCTAGAACCCAGATTTTATGGGGCCAGAAAAACTGTGAATTAGGACCCGCTAGCCGGCACTAGGCCAAGTGGAAACGCAACCAAAAGCGGGCCGCTGACGTCACAGCCCTCTTAAACGGGGCTCCACGCTGTAGTGGAAACGCACCATAATAGTTCTAAAAGGTAGAATCACGGCCTCTCTGTGACTGCTTCACCTCCATGATATCATGATATGAACCTGTGTCACTGCATCACCCGCCCGCCCTCTGCGACCCTCTCTCCCCAGGCTTGTTAGAGGCGTACAGAGATCTGCTGCTCTGGACCCTGCTGCTCCTCCTCTCAGGTGGTCAGCCCTTTAGCTCAGACCTGCTGTTACCATGACACTGAGCCATGAGAGGAGAGCTCAGCAACAGCACATCCATTACCTCAATCCTTGGAAATGGACTCACCTTGCCTGCTAAATAGCCGGGAGCTGCAGATTGCCGTTTGTGTGATTTGCTGTTGACAGACCGCAGTGTTTGTTCTGGTTTGTTTTGGTCAGGCTTACTTACTTAAAGAAAGTGATTTTCTTTTATTATGGGAGAGGCAGAGGAGGTTCATATAACGTGAGGTCTGTTCCCAATAGTGTTTAATGTCAGAAATGTGAAGACTAACATGTTAAACTATGTTATTAATGTTATTATGCAAGAATAACCTATTTCAATTTAATTAAATGTAGTTCTCAAATGTGGTCTCATAATCCCCAGAGAAATTTGGTTGTCAAGGGAGCAAAATCAGCACCATTTTTTTTGTTTTAAATATTAATATTTGTAGTAATGTATACATTCAAGGGGCCCTATTAAGCTTTTTGGGATGTTCCCTTTCCTGTAGTGTGTTCTGTAGGTTTTTGTGCATGTAAATGGTCTGCCAAGGCGATATTTGAATTTTTGAGCAGCATTTTAATGTTCCAAGGCAAGGCAAGGCAAGTTTATTTATATAGCACTTTTCAACACAAGGCAATTCAAAGTGCTTTACAAAAAATGAAAGACATTAAGAAAATGGCATTTAAAATCAGTCATTAAAAAGAAAAGCTAATAAAATAAACATTAAAAGAAGAAATACATGGATAAACATTAAAAGAAAAAATACATGGATAAAAGTTACAGTGCAGTCTAAGATATGAATAGTTCAATTAAAAGCCAGGTGGGCTGGATTATAGGGGGCTGGATTATAGGGGGCTGGATTATATTTGCAAAGCTTTATCTAATAGAAAATAGTTTTATATAAAGCATCATATTTTATTATCATATTTTATAAATTGATTATACGTTTGTTTTTTAAATTTCATCTGTACAGTATTGTTGTGCACCGTCAAAAGTGTTACTAATCATGTTTCATGTTTATGTTTTATTATTGCTCACTTCCTGTTTTGTTTGTTTCACGTCTCATTTCAGGTCCCTTGACTCCCTTTCCTCATATGTTCTCCCGCCCTCATCAGTATCAGCCCCGCCCCTGATTGTGTTCACCTGTGTCTTGTTGTTGAGTGTGTAAAGTCCCCAGTCTCCCAGCGTTCAGTGTCAGTTCGTCTTGTCCTGTCCTCATGCCAGAACTCTGCCCATCACGGTTGCTCTTTTGGTTACCTGCCTCATTCATGCTCCTAAAACTTATTGTAAGTTTGTTCCTCACGTTGTGAGTGATTTTTTTTTCACCAGCAGACCTCAGTATGTCAGACTGCAGGGCAGCGTGTCTGATGTGCGCTGGGGGCGCCGCCCCACCTCTTCCCACATACAAAATTAAAATTAAAAATATATTTAAAAAAAAAAAATTTTATTTCATTTTTAATAAACGAGGTAAATATTATATAATTGGTATCAGTAAAATGTATTATTTACAATAAAATCTCGTTTAAAATTGTGTTACAACGATGTCTAAAGTTACTGATAAGTCACATGTTTCCTGCCTGGCCTTGCCCATGTGTCATTACCTGTGTATATATACAGTCTATGGTCATTACCCTCTCTCGTCTGGGCAGTAAGAAAGGAGCCCTCAACCAGTGCAGCAGCAGCCACTAGCAGCTGACTGTTGCTATCTGTAAACTATGATGCCGAAACATAATTTCAGCCAATCAGCGTAGTCAAATCTGATGATAACCGGGCGCCAATGTCAACGCCCGGTCCAGTCTGTGAGTAGTTTGGACACTAGTGACTCGTATCCGGTGGGGTGACACAGTACGGCAGTAGTTGATGAGGATGGCTTCATGTGCAGGTGGAGTCTCCGGACCTCGGTCCCCGCCCAATTCCGTTCAAGAGCTAATCTCCAATCCTTTCAAAGGAGAAGTTTGGGAGATAAACTGTTGCTTAAAGACCTTGGACCGGACCAACCCGATTTGTATATATCGCAGCAAGCTCGTGAAAAAGACAAAACGTATCAACGAGGCTTCTCACGTAGCTGGTGCACCAGAAAGGCATGGCTAGCTGGATGCAAACAGCTAAATGCTGTCTTTTGTTTCCCATGCTTGCTCTTCAAACAGCCGGGGACAGATACGATGTGCCCGTGGACTGTGACGGGGGTAACGATATGAAGTACAAATCACATACTGCCTGTGTCATGGCGAATACAGTCGCTGGTTTATTTATGTCTGTATAGGCCGTTGTTGTGAGTGTGGACGGTCAGAGCATTTACAACGTTAGCTTAGCCAATCTCCATTTAGAAAACACGCATTTAAAAAGGTTTTTCGCCTGCCGTCTGTCTGCAGACTTGTCAAAGCATTAATTCATGGTTTTTACTATCCGGTATCAGTATGTTGTTACTTCGGCATCATTTTGAAACGTGTATTACAATTAAATCACGGTCAAATATGTTCATCTTGTTGTAGTTGTAGCCCCCTTGCCAGCGATTCTCTCTCTAGTTTAGCATACTCAGCCCGACTCAGCCTGGTTGTTCCTGGCCCTAGAACCACGATTTTATGGGGCCAGAAAAACTGTGAATTAGGACCCGCTAGCCGGTACTAGGCCAAGTGGAAACGCAACTAAAAACGGGGCCCGCACGGCTCGGCACGCTTAAAGCGAGCTCCTCGCTGCAGTGGAAACGCGCCATTACATCACCAGAAGTCCTAATTTAAATGTTTTACTCACTATATCAACAGCCCCACCAAAAATATTTTCCACCAGCCGCCACTGCCCCCAAGGAACCTCCAGCTCAACATCAGCAAGACTAAGGAGCTGGTGGTGGACTTCAGGCGGAGCAGGAAGAGGCCTCTGACCTCCATCACCATCAGGGGGGAGGATGTGGAGGTGGTGAACAGCTACAAGTTCCTGGGAGTGCACTTAAACAATAAACTTGTCACAAACGAGCTGAGGACCAAAATGCAGAACACGGGAAACCAGGGATAGTCGGTAACCAGCTTTATTGAAGGCAGTAGGCTGGTAGGAGACAAAACGGCAGATAGTAGGCAAAGGGCTGGTTGGGGACAGGCGAGGGTTCCAGGAGACAGCAGGACGGGAGTCGCAGTTACAGAACGGGTCAGGAAGCAGGCGAGGCAGGCTGGTCAGGGACAGGCAGGGTCGAAACCGGGAGAACAATCTGAAGGGTAATGCGGGAAAGACAAGCATGCTGCGAAGTACGATCTGGCACTGAGGTGAAAGTGAAGTGGGCCTAAATACTAATGGAGCTGATGGGTGTAACAGAGTGAGAGAGAGACAGGGTGTGACTACCAGGTGACTAAGGAATGTCAATGCAGAAAATAGGTGAGTGAGAAAGCAGACTGTGACAAAACTGGACTGGTCAGACAACACTAATGCTCTCTTCAGGAAGGGACAGAGTAAGCTGTTCTTCCTGAGGAGGCTCAGGTCATTCAACGTGTGCACGAGGCTGCTGCAGATGTTCTACCAGTCTGTGGTGGCCAGTGTGCTCTTCTTTGCCGTGGTGTGCTGGGGTGGAAACACAAACACTAGGGACACTGGCAGGCTGAACAAGCTCGTGAGGAAGGCTAGCTCTGTAGTTGGAGTACAACTGGACAATCTGGAAGAGGTGGCAGAGGGGAGGACGAGGAGGAAGCTTGACAGCATCCTAGAGAACCCCTCCCACCCACTCCATGCAGAGCTAGTGAAGATGAGGAGTATGTTCAGCCACAGACTCATCCCTCCACAACAACGCACCAAGCGCCTCGGACAGTCCTTTGTGCCTGTAGCCATCAGGCTGCACAACAAGGGGTCAATAATGTGAAACTATTACTATACATAAATACACACTGTTTCCACAACCCATGTTAATATATCTAATATGTAATATATGACTCTATATGTATATATGTCCATTTTCATTATCATTCATTTCTTACTTCATAGTTTATATGACCAAATATGTATATATGCTCATTTTTATTTCTATTTAATTCATTTCTTATTTCATAGTTTCTCATTATTATTATTATTATTTTTATTTGTATCTTTGATCATATTTTTTATTTTATTAACCTGTTAAGCCCGAGAGGCCCCTAATCCGGGTGCGGCGGGTATAGTTTTTTCACGAAACTGTGTCTCAGGGCTTCTTAATATTTAAAAACCTATTAATGTGTCATACCAGATTAACGGGAAGAAACTCAGCTAACTGACGATATGAACCATTTTTACCAAAACAAAACAGCTTCTGGTTTTGGCAACGCGTCACTCTCACTCCTTATTTGGTAACGTGTGTGTGTGTATGTGGAATTTCCCCTCGATTCCATTGGCTCCAGCTGTTAAAAAGAGATGTCAATCATCAAAATCGACTAAGGGGGGCCAGAGATAGGTCAAATCCACCCAAATGACCCAGAAGTGGGTTTTTCTTTTCTAAATCTCTCTAAAAAGGTCAAATGTCGCTTGTTTTGCATCAATCTTGATACAGGGTTCTTATTATATGTTGTAGTTTGGATTCCTAAAGCTTGTAGTCAACCATCCCATCATTCAAGGGTAGTTTTCACTATAAGTAATTTTTCAGGGTTTAACAGGTTAATCTGTTTGAATCTGTGCTATCCTGTTTTTCACTCTTACCCTGTTGCTGTTTGAACTATTGAATTTCCCCACAGGGATTAATAAAGGTCCATTTTATCTTATCTTATCTTTTTATGTTCTTGCACATCGCAGTTCCTCACACCAGCAGTAGAGGGTGTGAGGGAGGTTTGCCTCCACACTAGGGTCTGTTACATAGGTCTGTTACCACATTGTGTCTGGAGCCAGACGACATTTCATTTGCTAAAGCTAAACACACACACACACACACACACACATACACACACACCACTTGAGTAAATGCATATTAAAGTTGTTTACCCAGTCACACAAACCCGCTCCAATATTATGTACAGAAAGAAGGAATGTGGCGCTCTAAAAAGCATCAACGTGAATTTTTTATTTGTTAATGGAAGATGCAATTTTCACCCATGTAATCAGAAGTTATACTCGTTCTGAATGTCAGATGCATCTTCCACTGAAAAATACATGCAGATGTGATAACAAAATGTTCTCAGATGTGCCTGGATGAACAGAAAATAAATGCATAAGTACATAACACACACCTTTTTTAGGAAAGTAAAACACGTGCATATTAAAAGATATTTGCAAGATATTTTTTCTCAATATTGTTTCAAGCTAGAACATTTTCCTCTGGAAACATAAACAGACAAAAATGATGACGAAAAACATGCAGACATACTATGTCAGCATGTAGCATGTAGCAGCTAACATTGGCATTTACAGCATGACTATTGCATCTTCTCCTTTTAAATACAATCGTTTTTTAAAGAGGCACTATTTTGCTAATGTTCAAAAAGCTCTTTATTTTTCTCATACTGCCTGTGCTGCAGCACCTCTTTTCACCCTCAGTCTGAAACCAGAGCCCAGTCTGCTCTGATTGGTTAGCTGGCCAGCTCTGTTGTGATTGGTTAGCCACTTCGAGATGTCCCCCCCCTTAGCATATAAAGTACAATATGTTGGAGCGCTCAATAGATGTGCAAGTCCAAGATGGCGGCGGGCAGTTCAGGCGCAGTGGCAGCGGTCTATCTGTGCATGGTTGTTCTGAATCTCGGGCCTCTGTTTGGCTGCACCACTCATCTTGCCCCCTTGGTAAGACAACACGCGGGGAATACATCATTATTTGCACCAGCAACATGGCTGAATATCTAGCACTTCGGCCATGGTCGGCATGTAATCTAAATGCACACATTTACCTTTTTCTAGACTAAACACAGGTATGATCCTAAGTTAAAAACATATGAGGTTATCATGATGTTGTTAACATCGCAATTTATCAGTGGATGTTTGCTGGAACTACTTGTAAACAGCTTGTTTCCTGACGGACACACACAGCGTGACACCGGTCAGGTATTGGTATTTTGACTAGCAATTTAGTTAAATTGTTTCGTTTATTAACGCTACAACATAGCGTTCCGTGAGTCGGTTGTCGTTGTTGGGTGAAAAGCAAACAGCTGTTTCCTGCGGAGCGCAGTGCGAGCAGGCTCCTGTGAGCGGGAGCGCGCTCCTTCACTACAGTCATTCGCCAAAAATGTTTTTAATACCAGCGGTAGCCGGGCAAAAACAATCTTCAAATAAAAGAAAGTCACCGGAGGAGTTAAAGGAGAGTGACAGGGAGCATGAGGAGAAGAAGAGGGAGAGAAAGTTTCAGCCAGCTTGATCGATGGAGTTGGCTTCTAGTGGTGCAGTGACGTGTCCTAAAACCAGGGTTGCCAACTTTGGGTACCTGGCTGGAGTGAGATTTTGATATCATGGGTTTAATTACACATACTGTATGCACACTAAATGACTGCTATCGTGTCAGTAGCGGGACTTTAGCATATATATAGGATATATATATCCTATATATATGCTAAGGTCCTGCTACTGACACGATTCGTATATATCCGAATACACAATATTGGACACAGACCATAAAGGGCACAAAGTTTCATTCACTAATGAAAGTCAAACACATGTTTGTTTCCACTGTTTTATTGTGTGCCTGTCGCGATAAGCAATTCATTGACTTATCGTAGGATAAATAAAAATGAACTCCATAACTTTTCTGACCTCGATACATTTCCATTTACATGAGGATGTGACTAGCAGTTTGAAAGGATGTACTTGAATTATTATGATATATTATCATTATGTCAGGGGTCTAAAATGGTCATACAACGGTGCAGAGAATATTATCGTTTATCGCAATAATTTCCGGGAAAATGTATCCAACTAAATTAATTATCGTGAGAGCCTATACATGAAAACACACACACAAACAAATCTACAGACTTACTCCAAACTGCCAAATATATTAATTAACGCACTCTCACTCTCATATACTCTTTGACTCTATTTTGGCCAAGTAGAACAATAAGCAGCAGACTTTTACTTGTTATCATTTCAACTGGATCTTAGATCTGCGCATGCGCAATACAGGTCGGGGATTGAGCAACCGGCTCCCACTGCTCCGCTGTCTGTTAACGTTAAGAGTGGTGGGGACGGGGAGGGAGCGGATCCACAGCTTGAGCAGCTGTCAACTCAACATTGTAAATAACCAACCAAAAACGATCGCCGGTTCATCTTGTTTTTGGTGTGAGAATAGTTTGGGCAGCGTGAGAGCGTGAGATTGAGAGTGAAAGCGTGTGTCACACGCCAGATGCGTGAGAGTTGGCAACTCTGCTAAAACCCTTTTATAATCTATCGATTAGATTTATGATTCGAAAATTATAAAAGTAGGGTAGACATGTGGAGATTATCCGGCTGAACAAAACGTGCATTTATCAAACAGGTTTGTTTTCCACAGACCTTATTTCCAGCGGTTTACTTGCTGGTTTTAGGACGCGTCACTGCACCTCTCAATACGATGCCAATATAAACAAGGTCTTCTGTCGGCTCTGTACATCAATGCCGACCTATGCTGACAAGTAAGTGAAGAGTAGACAATATAAAGGTATTGGCTTTAGGGAAATGTCCCAGCAGTTTAGGATAATGAAGTTTCTAATCTAATCTATTAGCCATTACATTTCTAACTCCTAATGACAGGAAGGCAGAAAGCGCATTATACAAATAATAATACTCGTAATAGCAGACATTTTTTAACAATGACCACAATATCATTATTTTAATAAACCAAATATGAACAATTGAGGAAAATGAGGAAGAACTGATGATTCAAATGTTGTAGTACAAGTAGTAATGTAGTTAGTGCATAAATTACTATTGCAACAAATGTGTTCATTTTCTTCATTATTAGTCGATTTTTTTTTTGGACGAATCCTCCGGGCCAGTGGTTACAATGGTGGGGCCAGTGATAATACAATTCTTTTTACCCTTAATGTCTACCTCTGCGGTAAGTCACTAGCATCACTATCACTAAAATAGAGCAACACATCTTTGATTCATGTCGTTCATAACTGGAATATTATTATTATTATTATTATTATTAACTTTGTCTGTACAAAGCAGCCTTTCCAGGAAATATGCCCAAATCAACAAAAACTGCAAGCCGGTGTATGTACCATATCTGCACGGCCTACCAGATCAGCACGGGGTCCGTTACGTTTACTAATGACGTCACACATTGCCTGTACGGCAACCCAAGAGGACATTTTACACGGCCAAATTCCGCAAAGAATATTAAAGAATAACAATCGACAGTGAATGTATGTTAGTGGAACTGTGTTAGGAAAGTGAAGTGTTAATTAAGTAACGTTATTGAATAACTGAAATGCATACAATTGAAAGTTAATATGTATTATATCCCTCCAAAATATGGTCGTAGACTTTACTGATGATTTAGAATGTATTGAAACTCTAGACTCAACGTAAGAGCTTGTGCCTCTCATGTGCTAACATTTAAACATAAACTTTATTCTTTACTTTCTCCGTCTTTATATGTAGAATATATCAGATACCGTCATGTTGTCAAAAATTATTATTAAAAAGTATTCAATTGAAATAAAGAAGTAAAACACAATAAGTGTGGCTTGATATTGAGTTAGAAAAAGGTTGATAAACGCTGTGAGAATGGATCTGCGGACAGTATTTCGCCGCAATCCCAACTCGTCTATTACCAATGTTCAGGGAGCTCTGCAAGTCAATGGGACGCCCTGATAGTTGAAACTCAACTATCATAACGTCAACATAGGCCGAGTTGGGAGTGCAAATGTGTTGCCAAACACAACGGTAATGGGGACACTAAAAAGTGATGCACACAGCTGGGACCTGAGCGCTTTTTCACTTTTGGGGGTTATAAAGTTGGCCAACTGCCACTGTTGTTGGAAACGTACCTAAAATGTCAGTTTTATTGGCTTCTTTTCCCAACTTGATTGCATGATTCCTTCTGACATTATTGCAGATGCTGTAAGCTAGCTAGCTAACATAGCTAACCTAGCAATTTCAAATATACTAAAAAAACACTTACAATTATGAACAGACTAACTCTGTCAACAGTGACAGTTGGCCAACTTTTGAATCCCGAACGTCAACGAGCGCTCTAGTCCCAGATGTGCGCAATGCTTTTTAGTGTCTCTTCCCCTTGTGTAAATGCTGCGTATGTTTCTCAAGTTGGTGAACATATTTCTTCATTTGCATGTACTTTGGCATATTGTTTTTATTCATTTGAATTGTTTTTTAAACTGCTGCATGTTTCTCTTCTTGGAAATGTTTTGGCAGTTGTAACGTGTGTGCACCTGTCAGCCACCGTATGTATCTGATGGTATAGTGGAGCTCCAAATGTGAATGAAAAAAAACAAAAAAACTGCATGCAATAAATCAATATCATCAATGTGTAACTTCTTTTGTTTTCTGACATTTAAAATCAGAAAAGCCTTCTGTTTGCAGCAATCCTTTTATAGCAGCAGGCGCTCAAAGATATCCTCTGGGCCTCCATCTGAAACAAGAGAGCATGATATTGTTGCGATGCTAAACAAATGATAGCATTATGCGCTGTGCGTGGCTCCTGCCAAATGTTGATGGAATTGTTGGCTTTGGACCACCAAGACATTTGCATTGGGTTGTTTACCGGCCAAAAGGATTGCTGTGAGGACACACTGTGGGAAAAGAAACCATTCATATCTTAGGGCTGATCCTATTAGCTCAGACAATGGGAATTTACAGAGACAATGGAGACGAAAAACCCGTCAGAAAATCAACATTACAAGTATTGTCAGCTTTAAAGGCACTGGTTCGTTATTTATAGAAGGCAAAATGGAAAACAATTAGATGTTGTTTCTTCAGAAGGAGGAAGTGCCGAGTTTTGTCCAGAGTCCCCTAATGGTGACATCAGCTGCTGAGCATCAGAGTTATGTTGTCATCTATAGGCTGCAGGGTCTGAATGTGACACGCAGAGGTCACCCAGGGTGACACACAGCGATACAAAGCTTTACGCTCACAAAGACAATTAGCTGGACATAAACAAGTAATTCTCCTTTTACCTCTAGTCACTGGTCTATTTTCTGAAAAATAAGAAGAGCAAAAGCAATTAAAAACTTCAACATCAACTTGTGTAAATATCATCTGCAGACGTCAAGGCTTTAATGCTTTCAAGAAATGCGCTTCTTCAGTGACAGAAAATATGTCAGTGAATGAAAGAAAACCCTCTGTGTTTGTGTAAAGGCAGCTCTCAAGGACACACTGATTAGTTCTGACATAAGAATACGTCTGTTCACATTTCAACAATAGTTTTGGCATTCATCTCCTGCCACCATGGATGGATGCATGAATGGATGGATAGAAGGAAGGAATACATTACATTACATTTAGATGACACTTTTATCCGAGGTGACTACAGTAAGTGCAAAAAACATGAGATACAAACTCAGAACAACAAGAAAAGTGCAGATATATTGGTTTGAAATAAGCAAAACCATTTTAAGTGCCTGTGCATTAGTTTTGAATGGGCTTAACTCTTTAAGTGCTAAAAAGTAGTTTTTTCTGTTTGTGATGGAAGATGTGTAGACTTTCTGCTGTCCTTTTATTAATGGGGAGCTTATACCACCATTTTGGAGCCAGGATTACAAATGGGCGTGTTTTATTTGAAGTGATTCTGGGTCCAACTGGCTGATGCAGAACGAATTGCACGTGCTGGAGTGTATGGTTTAACCAAGGCCTGGATGTAGGAAGAATGGGAACTATTCTCAGAACGGTAGGCCACTATGAGTGTCTTGAAGCAGATCAGGAAAGCCACCGTCAGCCAGGAGCTTTTACAGGTGGAGAGCCAATCGATCTGCTGCATTCTGGGTGAGCTGGGGAGGTTTGATGGCACTTGCAAGCAGACAAGCCTGGAGGGAGTTACAGTAGTCCAGGCGTGCCGACAAGGACCTGGACCAGGACCTCTGCTGCATGAAGGCCCAGACGGATAGATTGATTGAAAGGTTTTAAAATTCACCCTGTAGGGGCATACATACAAACCCTGAACTGCCTTCCCTGGATAACAAGTTGATTATATTGTTTTTTCTGTCGATATTTTTGAAATAAAAAATGTGGGGTTTTCCCAAAATAACAGTATAACGGCCATGGCTCAAACATAGATGTTGGTTTTCAACATTAACAGGATCATTTTGTGAGAATGAAACACATTTTGAGTTAAAGAAATATTAAAATCGAGACCTGATAAGCCTTAATATCTCTAGTCACAGCACAGTGTTTGCTGCAACATTATCACAAATGGTTAGACTCTTCTTTCAGAGGGGGGCCCCAGGGGGTCAAAGCTTAGTGTTATAGAGGCATTGGCCCCTGTTGGCCCACCCTACAACCGCCCATGAACCAAGCCACATTTCCATTAAAACCACAAGTTGTTTTTTATGGCTTGAAATTAAACACTACATTTTGTGTGTTTATCAGCTGATTATATGATTTCAAAAATGGTACATAGAGGCTAGTTTTAAAAACACATACGTTTCAAACTTGATAAAAGATTTTAGATGGATATGGACAATGAAACTTTCAATCTTGTGTTTAAAGAGTTGGTAGTGGGTTGATGCTTTCTTAACACTAGATTGTGTATTTTCTTATAAAATAACCATTTATATAAAGGCAAACACTGTGACAACATCAAACTCACTCTGTAAACTCCCCCCAGCTGATCCGTTAAAGTTTCAGAGGTCATTCAAAATGTTGGCTTAATTTTTATAAAAAACGAAATAGTCTTTTATCTGCGGGTTTTGCACATGTGATGGAACAGATGAAGGCTTTCTTTCTCCCTATCTGGAGCAGCAGATATATTCAGCTGCTTGCCTGAGTGGGTGTCTTTGGTCTGTATGGACATTCCTGTCGAGTTCGAGGATATCTCCCGTGGTTGTGTCCCAATGGCCACTATTGTTTCCCCTGCTCTCCGCCTCGACCTTCTTGCCCCAGGAACAAATCCAAGACTCTTCTGGACACGAGAGCACATCAGTGTGGTGAGCCCACTCCCTACATTCCTGCATCCCACCTCTGTGAGCCCGTGGGTGCTGCCCGAGCTCGGCCCTGCAGCTCGGACAGACGGAGCTCTGTGTGCCAGTGGATAAACATGTCTCCCTCTGAGTCCATCCCAGTTTTACTGTGTTTATACAGGAAACTATGCCGCTCTGTTGGCTTCATAGATTGCAGTGATATGGGCGCTCATGTTTAGATTAAAGTTTCGCCCACTTTCATTTATAGGATTCCTCAATTCCAGTTCCAATAAAGATGACGAGTTTCTCCACTTTTACGAGAATTTGGATTTCCTCTGAATCATTGTGTGATGTGAGGCATATGTGGCTGCCAAAATAGAAAAATAAGTAGTTTTAGTGTGTGTATTACAGTAAAAGGAGTAAATGTTGATTGACCTCGGGCTTAGTGTATTTCTGCAAATGGTAAACCAAAAGGCAGGGTTGCCAACTTTGGGTACCTGGCTGGAGTGAGATTTTGATATCATGGGTTTAATTACACATATGCGCACTAAATGACTGCTATCGTGTCAGTAGCGGGACCTTAGCATATATATGATATATATACCAGTGGCGGATTTAGGTTTGTAGGAGATCCGGGGCTTAGCCCAGGAGTTGTTGGGGGGGGGGGGGGGGGTGCAGGGGCAAAGTGCTATTTTTTTCAAGTGGGGGGTGGACCGAACATCCTTTAGGAAGTTTGTTGCCTCCTCAAGGGGGGTCCGGGGCATGCTCCCCCGGGAAGATTTTTTTTTTAAATATTGAAGTTAAAAGCATCAATCTGGTGCACTTTGAGAGCAACATTAACCATTACATTACATTACATTGCATTTAGCTGACGCTTTTATCCAAAGCGACTTACAATAAGTGCGTTCGACCAACAAAATACAAACTTGAAGAAAACAGAATCATATAATACATCAGGTTTCATAGAGCAAAAACATTTCAAGTGCTACTCAACAGGCTTTAGATAAGCCAGTCCTTTATTAGTATATAAGTGCTTTGTTAGTAATTCTATCGCTCGAAGTGGAGTCGAAAGAGATGAGTTTTCAGTCTGCGCCGGAAGGTGTGTAAGCTTTCTGCTGTCCTGATGTCTATGGGGAGCTCATTCCACCATTTTGGAGCCAGGATAGCAAACCCACGTGTTTTTGCTGATGGGAACTTGGGTCCCCCTCGCAGTGAGGGTGCAGCGAGCTGTTTGGCTGATGCAGAGCGGAGTGCACGTGCTGGGGTGTACGGTTTAACCATGTCCTGGATGTAGGAAGGGCCAGATCCATTCGCTTGTACCATTGTCTTGAAGTGGATTCTAGCAGTTACCGGAAACCAGTGAAGGGAGCGGAGGAGCAGCGTGGTGTGGGAGAATTTAGGAAGGTTGAAGACCAGACGAGCAGCTGCATTCTGGATGAGCTGCAGAGGTCGGATGGCACAGGTGGAGGGAGCCAGGAGGGAGTTGCAGTAGTCTAGGCGTGAGATGACAAGAGTCTGGACTAGAACCTGCGTCGCTTTCTGGGTCAGCTGGGGAGGTATCCTCCTGATGTTGTAAAGCGTGTATCTGCAGCAGCGGGTTGTAGCAGCGATGTTTGCAGTGAAGGACAGGTTGTTATCTAGGGTCACACCCAGATTCCTTGCAGTCTGAGTCGGGGAAACAACAGAGGTGCCGATGTTGATAGTTAGGTCAAGAGTGGGACAATCTTTTCCCGGAAGGAAAAGCAGTTCAGTCTTGTCAAGGTTGAGCTTGAGGTGATGAGCAGACATCCACTGAGAGATGTCAGCTAGACAATCCGAGATGCGTGCGACGACCTGGGTCTCTGAGCGGGAAAAGGACAGAATTAATTGGGTGTCGTCAGCGTAGCAGTGGTATGAAAAACCATGCGGGCTAATGACTGATCCGAGCGAGTTTGTGTACAAGGAGAAAAGGAGGGGACCAAGAACAGAGCCCTGAGGGACCCCTGTAGTTAATTGACAAGGGTCGGACTCCGACACTCTCCAAGTAACCCTGTAGGTGCGGTCTTTGAGGTATGAGGTGATGAGGGAAAGTGCAGAGCCTGAAATTCCAAGTTCTTGGAGAGTGCGAAGGAGGATCTGATGATTCACCGTGTCGAATGCAGCAGACAGGTCCAAAAGGATGATGACAGAGGAGAGGGAGGCTGCTTTAGCCGTGTGCAGTTCCTCAGTGACAGCAAGGAGGGCAGTTTCTGTGGAGTGACCTGCCTTGAAACCAGACTGGTGCGGATCCAGAAGGTTGTTCTTATGGAGATAACAGGAGAGTTGTTTAAAGACAGCGCGTTCAAGTGTTTTAGACAGGAACGGGAGGAGAGAGACAGGCCTGTAGTTTATAACATCAGACGGGTTGAGAGTGGGTTTCTTTAGGAGAGAGTTTACTCTTGCCTCCTTGAGACTGTTTGGAAAGTGACCAGAAGTTAGAGAAGTGTTGATGAAATGGGTGAGAAACGGTAGAATATAGTCTGAAGGAGGTTTGAAGGGATAGGGTCCCAAGGACAGGTGGTAGGGCGGGCAGAGGTAATGAGGGTAAGAACCTCACTTGGAGAGAGAGGGGAAAAGGAGGTTAATGTGTGGGTGAAAGGTGGGTCTGGTGACCCAGCGGTGAGTAAAGGTGAGTCAGAAAAAGAAGTGCCAATATCATCAACCTTTTTTTCAAAATGGTTAACAAAGTCGCTTGACAGAAGGGAGGAGGGGGAAGGGGCTTTGGGAGGGTCCAAGAGGGTGGAGAAGATGGAAAATAATTTTTTGGGATTGGAATAGGAAGATTGGATCTTATCTTGAAAGAAAGTGCTTTTTGCCTGAGAGATCAAAGCAGAGAAAGAGGAGAGGAAAGCCTGATAGGTTAGGAGGTCGTCATGGTGTTTGGATTTCCACCGTTTCCGCTCTGCTGCCCGAAGGACGGTTCTATTAGCACGCAGTGCGTCATTTAGCCAGGGAGCAGGAGGGGACTTTTCCTGTCGAGATGTGAGAGGACAGAGAGATGTGAGAGGACAGAGAGAGTCCAGAGAGGATAATAGAGTAGAGAGGAGAGTTTCTGCAGCAGAGTTTGGAAGCAGGAGTTGGAACGAGTCAGAGGAAGGGAGGGCTGAGAGAACCGATGAGGCAAGAGTAGAGGGGGAGAGAGAACGAAGGTTATGGCGGATAGGTGCAGGATGAGAAGAGATTAGTTCGTTATGTTTAACCCTACCTTAAAGTGGACCTATCATGCTATATTAGAACAATATATTGTAGGGCCATACCTATATAAAGTATATAAATATAGTTTTTTTTTCAAAATACCAAACAGATCCTGCATTTTAGCCATGCCTCATTTCGCTCTATTTGCTCTTTCCAGGCCTGTTTTTGCAAGGGCTGATTCTGGGACGTATCTTTAATGCAAATGAGCTGGAACTGACCACGCCCCCCTGCAGGAGAGGGGAGCGTGCTCTGAGATCAGCTGCTGGGCTGTCAGAAGAGGGGGAGAAAAAGAGATCTCCGTCCTCCGTGTTTTATTCTTATATGATTATATAGAGTCATTATTCATTTGTTTTAAAGCTCAATAAATAACAAAGAAGACCTTTGACCGGCACTTTTCTAATTTTGTCCAGAAGATTTAAACTTTAATGGACATGTTGACCTCGTTCCTTGGAAGAGGTGGAGAGGTGGGTGTTTGTCATCTGCTGGTGGACTACGGGAGAGAATTACAGCGAGGGAGGGATTGCATTGAATAACAGCAGCAGGAGCAAACGCTTGCCTCGGGGAGGGAGAAAAAGAGCCACAGCGGAGAATAAACAGAAGGGCAACCATGGCAACCAAGCGCGGGAAGTGTTCTTCACTGCTTTTGTGGCAGAGTACAGCGCCACTTACAGGCCTGGCATATGTACTACAGCGTCTCCAGCGCTTTCGAGCGGCAATGGCCGGCCGTGGCCCAACCCCACATTCCCCTGATAGGTGGAGAGTTGGCCATATAGGCGGAGCTCCTCGTTCCTGACGTCAGAGAACTTTCAAATCTGTATCAGTCTGGATCAGCTCCGTTGCAGCCCCGTTTTTAGAGATTTGGGAATGGAGGGAAAGAGAGAGGGTTGTGTTTTCTGACACTTGGTGAGTTCCCTGACACACCGGGGACCAGGGGCGGACTGGCCATCTGTGTGTTCTGGAGAAACACAGAACGGCCGGTCGTCAGCGGGCCGTCGACGGCCGGCTCGGTTCGCTGACGGACGGCACCACCCTTTATTTTTTTAAATGGCATAATTTAAGTTGCGCTGACAGGCGACAGAGGTCCGTTTCCACGCAGTGAGGCTCCCCCCCCCCCCCCCCGTTGACAGTTCACTAGCACCCCTCCTCCCCGTTGACAGTTCACGAGCGTGCTCTACCAATTTGTGTGGGCTGGGCTGGCTGAGATTCCAGGGCTGATTTTTAGTCCCAGTCCGCCCCTGCCGGGGACACATATTCATGTATAAAAGATGTACAAAAGTGCATTTTGCATGATAGGTCCCCTTTAATAATACCTTAAAGCGGACAAAAGGCACTGGAGAACACTTATTCATTAACACCCTTTAATGAAGCAAACTAATGCCTTAACTCACTCAAATACAGTTGTTTACTTATTTCGGTGAAACGAATGTGGGTAGAGTTTTACAGGATGCGGATAGTCTCACCTTGATTCTGGCGCATTACTTATCGTTTTATAGATCTATTCTCATCCACCAGCTTTGTTTGTGACGTAAAGAGTGTAACGGCCCGTCCACACAGCGGCGTGCGGTGTCGCTTGCCGGCGGGCGTGTCTGAAACTCGACCAACAACCAATCACATGAATCTCCCGCCCCTGACACACAAGTAGCGGTTTGATTGGCTAGAGCTTGTACTGGCATATGATTCGATTGGCTGACGCTTCTGCCGAGGCGTCAAAAGTTGAACATTGCTCAACTTTTGCAGCAAGCCATGCCAGCAACGCTCCGCGTCGCTTCCCACAATGCAGTTCGGCGAAAGGTGACGTCACCCCATTCAAAGTGAATGGTGAAGCATCAACGCACACCGCTGTGTGGACGGGCCAGAAGAGTCACGTTTCTGAATCGGACACTCTGAGTGGATGCAGTCACAGCCAATCGGAGTCTGATTCAGAGGGTTGCCTGTCAGTTCCGTTGCCTGTCAGTTCCGTTGCTATGGTTCCGTTGTTATGTGTACTGAAACGAGAGCCGGTATAATTCCACGCGCGAAAAGTAAATAAAAATTGGAATACGTTATTTTAGTGTCTTAAAAGTAGACTGAGGTATGAAGGGTTAACGTTACATCTTAGGATACTTTTTAGTCATGTTCTGTATACATACTAACATATAAGGGTATACTTACTGTGGTTACTCCATGTTTACTAGCTATAACAGGGATGGGCAACTTTGATGGTGGTGGGGGCCACATCATTGATGTATTGTACTGGCCACCAGGGGGCCGCAGATTCACTTGGAACCAAGCGGCAAACTCTGGGGAAGAGCCGGGACGCCAATACGGAAGTGCCACACACTGCAGTTCATCTAGTGGCCAGTAGGAGCAGGCTGCAGAAGGGAGCAATTTCCATAGACCCCCATGTTAAAATGCCCAACTTTACAGCAGAAATAAACATGTTTACATCATAGTTCAAAAAAACATATTCTCTGTATAGTTAGATTTCCCCTTCATGACTACTGTGTGGGGGGTTAATTTTTTCTCAACTCATCTGTTTAATTAATCCATCCATCCATCCATCTTCTTCCGCTTATCCGTGGTCGGGTCGCGGGGGGTAGCAGTTCCAGCAGAGAGCCCCAAACTTCCTTTTCCCTGGCGACATCAACCAGCTCTGACTGGGGGATCCCAAGGCGCTCCCAGGCCAGCGAAGAGATATAATCCCTCCACCTGGTCCTAGGTCTACCCCTTGGTCTATTCCCAGCTGGACGTGCCTAAAACACCTCCCTAGGGAGGCACCCAGGTGGCATCCTAACTAGGTGCCCGAACCACCTCAACTGGCTAAATATGTTTAATTAATATTAAGCTTTAAAGTTATGCATAAATTAGGGCGTGGTCACTTTGATGGACATGTACATTCCTCACTGTCAGCTAACAGCAACTTGTCCACTCTGCTAGGCTACAACCATAGAGGCTACAACGTTAGTTAGTCATAGTACTGTACTTGACCCTTTAGCCGTGTTCGTGGTGATTGTGCCTTTTAAGGAATATTGTTACAAATACCAGACAATTAAAATGTTGTGCTGTGCGCTTGAATGTACTAACAGAACTTCCAAGAAGTCTAAAATGATAATATTATACATGTTAACCCCGTTCGCAGGTGTTTGTGTGCTTGGTAGCTTAGCTTGCTACTTATTAGCCAGCTAAGGACGTAACCCTTTATACATACATATACATTTTAGTTTATGATTCAGCCTTGGGTAAGACTTTTATAGTCTATGGCTATGACGCCCATAATGCTAAACGGGAGCAAATGTTAATAGGGGACCCAATTATCCCAGTGGTGGCCACCGGAGCTAATGGAGCCGCAGGGGGCTAGCTCCAGCCGGCGTCCCGGAGCTAGCCCATTGCGGCTCCGTTAGGTCCGGGTGGTGGAATCCGTCTTTTCTTAACGTGTGAATGACAAGCATTAAGAATAACAAAATATAGCTAATTCTCTTGCAGATTGTCTCATTTGATTATTATTATTATTATGATGAATGTAAAGTTTATATAGGGGAACTACACTGTTAACACTAACTTGGTATGCATGTATTTCATGTTAGCTTAGATTTTTAGCCTGAGCTAGCTCCGTTTACTTCCAGTTCGGAGGCAGCAGGTCCCGCCTCGGCTCCGCCTCTTTGCCCTTATTTGGAGCAGGCGGGATTAAACTCTGACGTCACAGTCGAGCCGTTAGTGGCCGACTCCGCCTACTAAGGGCTTCTCGGCAACTCTGCAAAATCCTATGGGTGACGTCACGGACACTACGTCCATTTATATATACAGTCTATGCTTGGAACACTCACACACAAAAATTCCATGTGTTGTATGTAATTATTAACAAATATACTAAGTCTGACGTCTTCATTGACATTTTACAATCAAAGGGAACATCCCCAAAAAATGGGAACATCCTCTAATAAGCTCACTAAACAAATATCAGTTCACAGAAATGTTATTTCATTTTTACAAGTGGCATGTTTGTATTGAACAGGTTATTAAACAGTGGAATAAAACTATTTTAAACTATTGGAAACCACGGAAAATGTGTGTGTATTGAGATTAACCATTAGATGACATACACATTAAGTCATAAACACTAACCCAGACATTAGTTGTCTAACTTGAACCTAAGACACTTGTAGCCAGTCTCTGCATTCCCCTTATTCCACAATAAGGGGAATGTCCACACAGACACCTGTCAGCCCGCACTCTGCTGTTCCTCAGCACCACTCCCCCTCCCTCCCGCTGAAATTATGAATTAAAAGCGTAGTAATCATAGATAACACGGCAGGGTCCGTGACAGTTTGTTTTCATCTGATTTCAAATAAACAAAGTCTTGGTTTTAAGAATATTAAACTTGTTTCGCCAAATTCAGATGATAAAAACAACTTTGAAGCTTGTAAAGGCATAATTACAAGAGGCAACTTAACATCACAGCAGGCATAACAACAGCCGGTGTTTCTTGTGAGGGTTTCCCCGGGAAACAAACACAATACAAATGCGTCACAGATTATTTTGCGGTATTTGAAATCATCTACGCAGCTCGCGACGTAACTAGGAGTCTAGTGGACGGTATCAGTACTACAAGTAAAAAAATATATATATTTGAATTTTTTTTTTTATTAATTACGTTGTTTATAAATTAATCTGAGGGCCGCAAAAAGAGGAGGTGGGGGCCGCATGCGGCCCGCGGGCCGCCATTTGCCCATCCCTGAGCTATAACATTAACGTTACATCACTCTTTTTCACTTCTTACTCAGTCAGCCAGAGGGCAGATATCACCATTAGATTCACAAACCTGAAAAATCATACATTTCTTCACTGTTGGTGATGACATTGTTGTCAGCTGCTGATACTGCTGCTGCTGCAGCTTGTGGCGCCTGCTTCGATGAAAATAACTTTCTAATATCCATAACTTTATAGGCTATTAGCTTAAAACTCGTCAGGCACTAGGAAGGATCACTTCTTCTCCAGGGCAGGGAAGGTTACGCAGTACTAGCAGTTTGAAAGGATGTACTTGAATTATTATTATATATAATCATTATGTCAGTGGTCTAAAATTGTCATACAACGGTGCCGACAATATTATCGTTTATCGCAATAATCTCCGGGAAAATGTATCCAAAAAAATAAATTATCGTGAGAGGCCTATACATGAAACACACACAAAGACACATCTACAGACTAACTCCAAACTGCCAAACATATTAATTAACGCACTCTCACATAGGCCTACTCTTTGACTCTATTTTGTCCTAGTAGAACAATAAGCAGCAGACTTTTACTTTTTATCATTTCTATTGGATCTTAGATCTGCGCATGCGCAATACGGCTCGGGGATTGACCAACCGGCCCCCACTGCTCTGCTGTCTGTTAACGTTGTTAAGAGTGGTGGGGGCGGGGAGGGAGCGGGTCGAAAGCTTGAGCAGCTGTCAACCCAACATTGTAAATACCAACCAAAAACGATTGCCGGTTCATCTTGTTTTTGGCGTGAGAATAGTTTGGGCAGCGTGAGAGCGTGAGATTGAGAGTGAAATCGTGTGTCACACGCCAGATGCGTGAGAGTTGGCAACCCTGCAAAACGACTTCTTCTGACAACAATAATAAACTGTAATTTTTCTTTTTGCATTTCAATTCATGTTAAGTAATACAATTTGAAAGTCAGAAAGCACAAGTGGTACTTTAAATGTAATGCTAGCAATATTCTCACAGCAGGGTCGGCTCTAGAACAAATCGAATGGGGGGGCAATCATTTACCAAGGGGGGGCACACACTGCCGTCAACAACCAACACACAAACACCAACGCAACTTCAATTTCAAAAAACATGCTGTAAAGTCTATTGTCTTTCACACACATTGCAGGGGTGTAGTGCTATTTTCTAGCGCACCTATGACCTGTGCATACATGCACGGTTGTGGCACGACCACCAAAACAGAAACATATGGACATAGGGGGGGGGGGGCTAGTGGAGTACTTCGTGACCACAGAGTGTGAACGTTGTGATCAGCTGTTTTAGCGCAGTTCTCCAGTGAAGGGGGGGGAGTCTCCCTCCACGGGCGTAGTTTTGGCACAATTCCGTTGTACAGACCGACGTTAACAGCAGCCCTGTCTGTGCACACGGAGACCCACTCTGTCGTCCGGTGATCTAACCGCCTTCTGGAAAACCTTCACAAGTACGTCGGTACGCAAATGCGCTTTGTGACACAAGTGACGGTACGCATTTCAGATTATGCACATAACCTGCGTACCAGTTATGTGTTACCTGTACTACAGCAAAAGTATTCTCCGTCAGGACTTCCTGCAACAACACCACGCCGTTATCTTGATTCTGATTGGCCAGAAGACATTATCAAAGATGTTCTATTGAGAAGACGATCACTACGTGACAAAAGTTTTCAAAACCGTTTCTGGTCTTCGGTATTTCCAGACAAGTGGCTACTGAAATCAATCTTACTGCTGTCTGTGCAATTTACTCCGCGTGAGTTGGTAGACTTTATTTTGCTTACTTTAACATAATTTTTCATGGTGGGGCTAAGCCATTTCTTGGTATGGGTGTAGCCTACCCCAGCCATACCCTGGCGTTGCCACTGGTGGGATGTATGGGGAGGGCCATTCTGCACATGCGTTAAATGCGTTAAATATTTTTAACGCAATTAATTCAAAAAATTAATTAACGCCGTTAACGCGATAATTTTAACAGCATTAGTATTTAGTATGTATGGGGAGGGCCATTCTGCACATGCGTTAAATGCGTTAAATATTTTTAACGCAATTAATTCAAAAAATTAATTAACGCCGTTAACGCGATAATTTTAAATTTTAAATCTATGTGAACATGTTTTAGGTGGGGGTGGACCTATCCTCCTCTAGGAGGGTCTGGGGTCATGCTCCCCCGGGAAGATTATTTTTAAAATATTGAAGTTAAATGCATCAATCTGGTGCACTTTGAGAGCAACATGAAGAGATCTATGGATAGCCTACATCTCTCAGCATCCATATGAAACAGAACTGTACACAGATTAACTTTTTCTTTATGGATATTTTACAAATGACTCTCCTTTTAAACTGTATTCTTGTGTTACTGTCCTATAGTATTTCATACGTTTTTCATTTATTCTCTTATTTTTTTAATAATTATAGGCTAATGATCATATAAATGTGTTCCTCGCAAATACATGTTTACATAAATGGTGACCAAACCGTTTGAGACCCACTGAGATAACTTACACTAAAGTGAACTATCTAAACACTGAGAGAGTCCTTACCTCACTGAGCTGAGGTTATACGATCCTCTCAGTCTGACAGGAGAGGACTCTCCTCCACCTTGGTGTAGAAACAGCTCTTTATATCCGTTAGCATAGCTAGCTAACCAGATGCTAACAACAACATTCCACGTTACCGCTCGCGCACTCACAAAATGCGATCGTGCCACACACACACAGAGCCGAGCTTGAATGAAACACAGAGACCCAGAAGTAGGCTACTTGTACTGTACTGTATATATTATTTTCGATGGCTTTACTGTATAATCAGTGTAACAGATGAACAGATTGCCACCGGCTTTCATCTAAACACACAGCCACGTAATGATAACAAAACAAAAGTCGGGGGTCATTGGTCAAGCAACACACCAATCAGAGAGCAGCAGTGAGCACACCTCAGGCTGTGTTTTATATTTGTATTTCTGATGTATTTCACACAAAAAACCTTTAGTGGAAAAGTTTTCACTTATATGATTAAAAAAACTAAAACCGGCAAAGTGGCAAGGCTTGCCCACCCTGCGTTGGGGGGGCACAGTGACTCATTTGGGGGGGCATGGCCCGCGAATGACCCCCCATAACGCCGACCCTGCTGTGTGGGATGGTACTGGAGCACGAAACCATGGCTGTGTGGGCCGATACTGGAGCATGGAGCCATGGCTGCTGGGGCCTGTACTGGGGCTGGAGCCATGGCTCTTGGGGCTCGGGCTGCTAGCTTGGCCTTGCGACTCCTTCTCTTAGCAGCCGCCTGAAGGCTCCGTGGACCTCCATAAGCCAGACGAGTTCCAGCATACGACTCCTGGACAGGAGCAGGAACTGGGGCAGAAGCATGGGTTGACTTCAGACAGAACCCACAAGGTGTATGGTGTCAGGTTGGGAATTGGGCGACAGGGAGCTAGCATGCCTGGGGCTAGCAGGCCGGGAATCTCACACCGGGATCATGGCTGTTGGAGCACGGGCTGGAATCATGGCCGTGCGTCTCCTAGAGGCTCTTTGGAGACTCCGTGGACCTCCAACAGGACCGTAGTCAGATCAGAGGAAAGGGTTAGAAGCGTCGGACCAGTCCTCAGGACAACTTGTGAAAAGCTGTAACCACTCCGTCAACGAACTCCTCAACTAAGGCATTTTGGCCACCTCCATTCGTGCCTTCTCGAGAATAGCCTCTTTGTCCTTTCTAGAAGAAGTTCCTTTCCACTCGGCATGATAACATTATAGAGAAAAGTCTAGATCGAACAGATCCAACTCAAATTCATGAAAATCCGCTGGGTCCATTTCTTGGTTGGTGCTTTCTGTTACGCAGAGTGAAGCAGGTAGGACCCAAACGCAGATTACACTTGACGATACCTTTATTTCAAGGACTTTAAATAAACTTGGACAAACAAAACACTCTTCGGTGAACTGGGTCACATACAAAAGAAGCACCAACACTGAACACAGGAGGAGACAAGACTAAATACAGGGAGGGGTAATGACAAGACGAGAAACAGCCGGGCAGGGGAGGAGAAACACAAGGGCCACAGGTGAACACAATCAGATAACTAGACACACCAGGGAAACTAATGACAAGAGGAAAAACACAGGGAAAAGGACCAGACAATAACCCAGAGGAAAACATGACATGGAGAACAGCAGAAACACCCAAACCTACAAAACTACAACCGTGACATGAACTTAGGAGTGTGACATCTGCTTGTCTAGCTGACATCTCTCAGTGGATGTCTGCTCATCACCTCAAGCTCAACCTTGACAAGACTGAACTGCTTTTCCTTCCGGGAAAAGATTGTCCCACTCTTGACCTGACAATCAACATCGGCACCTCTGTTGTTTCCCCGACTCAGACTGCAAGGAATCTGGGTGTGACCCTAGATAACAACCTGTCCTTCACTGCAACCATCGCTGCTACAACCCGCTGCTGCAGATACACGCTTTACAACATCAGGAAGATTCGTCCCCTCTTGACCCAGAAAGCAACGCAGATTCTGGTCCAGGCTCTCGTCATCTCACGCCTAGACTACTGCAACTCCCTCCTGGCTGGTCTACCTGCATGTGCCATCCGACCTCTGCAGCTAATCTAGAATGCAGCGGCTCATCTGGTCTTCAACCTTTCAAAATGTTCCCACGCCGCTCCTCCGCTCCTAACTGGTAACTGCTAGAATCCACTTCAAGACACTGGTACTTGCATATCATGCTGCGAATGGATCTGGCCCTTCCTACATCCAGGACATGGTTAAACTGTACACCCCAGCGCGTGCACTACGCTCTGCATCAGCCAAACGACTCGCTGCACCCGCACTGCGAGGGGGACCCAAGTTCCCATCAGCAAAAACACGTGGGTTTGCTATCCTGGCTCCAAAATGGTGGAATGAGCTCCCCATTGAAATCAGGACAGCAGAAGGCCTGCACATCTTCCGGCGCAGACTGAAAACTCATCTCTTTCGACTCCACTTCGAGCGATAGAATTATTAACAAAGCACTTATATACTAATAAAGGACTGGCTTAACTATAGCCAGTTGAGTAGCACTTGAAATGTTTGGCTCTATGAAACCTGATGTACTTATATGATTCTGTTTTCTTCAAGGTTGTGTCTTCCTGGTCGAATGCACTTATTGTAAGTCGCTTTGGATAAAAGTGTCAGCTAAATGCAATGTAATGTAATGTTACCCACCGTGTTGGGGAAAGTCTCTTCCCAAGTGTTTCATGAAAAAATATGTTAATAGCGCTCTTTTATCATTTTATCAGCTAAATCTGACGTTTGGTCAAGGTCCCGTGGCGTCCAGTTGTGACGCTCCTAGGCTCCTTCAGCTTCATAAAGGCATGCAAATAGCTTTCAACTGATTGCAATGTATTCCCATCTGCGGCGGGATTTGACGCTCGTGGAAGCACGACATTCATTTGTGTCGGCTGCCCTTAAAGGCAATGTGAGCGTCCATTCCCATTGGATAATGGAGAATTGTACACCCGGAAGTAAGTATTCCCCTTACTGTCGATTGATTTTACAGTGATATCTGCACTACTCATCGACTAAAAAACACCAGATTATCCTTGTTAATTACACAACATTCATTGGTTTAAATTGTGTGCAATGCTTTAGTATTTTTCCTCTTCGATTCGGAGAAACAAATATTTTTTCGGAGTAAAGGGTGGCAGAAGACACTACACTACCCAGAATCCCCAGCTATCATTTAGGACTACACCATGTGCTGTTTGACAAACCCCGTTTTTTTCACCATTCATTCCAATGGCTGGTGTCTATGTCAGGTGATCTTCGAATTTCTCCCTGCAGAAAAAAAAAACATGGCCGAACCTCCTTTTATTCTCGGTGGAAAATGCCTATTTTAAAGTTAGTTTGGCCATTAAAATGCGTTTTGATGTCATTTGATGCGAGAAATATGAGTTGTTATTTCAGATTATATGTGCAGTGGATATACATGATCTTTAGTTTGCTAGTTATTACGAAGATTACTTCAGGAAATTGCGTCCATAGAATGTTTTCATTGTTACCAAGGTGGTTGCTAGGGACGCTGCTATCGATATTATTTCTGTTGTGTAACTGTTTAATGGTGTTATCTTTATTGCTACCCCCTTCCCCGTCAATGTATAGTGTTGGTCCACAGCGCAAACGTATTAGTTTAACAAAATCCGCATCTAAAGATACGTTATTTCCCCTGTGCAATTCCAGTCTCACATCTCACAGCACATCGTCATTAACAAATACCGGAAACAGACCGAAAACATTTAAAAAATAATACTTTATTCCGAGTGTGCTTGCTTTTCTCTTTGAGAGTCATCACATAACGGCATTGTAATACACGGTTCAAGAGTTTCTAAGGTTTATTTACATATCATATACACAAACGGTGTAGTTATGCATTGAATGAAAAACTTGGGTCGCAGGTTCCTCAATAGTGCATTACAAGACATCTATCAATATTTGTGCATACCTCCAGCAATGTTAACTATGTTGAAGCACTTATTTTAACTGATATTATATGTATTATACTCTTATAAGATGTATGTAGATTTTTCATCTCCGGCCTTGTCAGGTATTGAACAATCAATAAATAAAGAACACAGAATTGTTAAATATAAAACACAGAATTTGTGTGATTATACTAAATGATTTACAAATAAACACCACTGCATATTTACAACTGTTACACATGCTGATGTAACGCAAATGTTTCCAACTTGGGATCAATAAAGTATATCTTATCTTAAGCTGATCGATGGCTACTGCCATATTTGCAAAATTTGCCTCTGAACCTTGACAAGTGCATGTTTCAGGCTCATCAATTAACAACAGGAGGGGTCACAGACATAAGACCAGCTGTTAAATAAAGCTCTTCTGACCTTAGCTGGCATGTGGGTATATATATTAATGCTGCCCATTATAGGCACAAGCAATTTTCGCCCATTTATTAATTATATGTTATATAGGGGGGACGCGGTGGACCCGTTCAAATCCAGTTTTGGACAGTCTGCCGTGGTTCCATCCCATTTCAAGTGCTGTTCGACGCTCAGCGTAACCCTCGGAGCACACTCTCCAATCACAGAGCTTGAGGACTATCACAGGGTTTGTCAAGCGAAGCGGAGAGAATACTTACTTCCCGGTGTAATATTCTCTAAAGCAAATGAGCTGCTCCGACCCTTGGTCCAGACGGACTCCAACTTGTGTTTATTAATCAAAGAAATAAATAAACACAAGGATAATTATGTGTTATTGTTGAGTAAATGGAGAATTGCACAGGGGAAAATAACGTAGGCTATCTATGCCACAATTTTAGATGCGGATTTTGTTAAACTAATACGTTTGCGCTGTGGACCAACACTATACATTGACGGGGAAGGGGGTAGCAATAAAGATAACACCATTAAACAGTTACACAACATAACAGAAATAATATCGATAGCAGCGTCCCTAGCAACAAGTAACAAGTAGTTAATAATAATAAAAGACATTAAGAAAAAGGCATTAAAAAGCAACACAATCTACCTGCATTGCATTACTCTAAACGTGTAATAACGTGCTTTAACCAGTAGGAGGTGCGGGTTAAAAAGCTGTCAAGTTTACAGTGTTACAAAATAAAATATACTGCTGTTTCTGGTTTAGTTTATGACGGATATATTTAGTTATTGTTTTGATATTTGTAACACAAAAGCGATGGAAAAAACCCACAGCAACACAGAAAAGATGGTCTTAACATGACCCAGCGGTCTAGTAGTTAATAAAAAACAATAATATCAAAACAAATTATTACTACTAACTTTATTGTGAAATTCAAACTGAACGGTAAAAGAATAGTTTCCGGTTTATTCTGAGCCCATCTCTATAAATAAAAATAAAGAACTACGACAGATGTGTAATATATTTAATGCAGCCGAACCATTTATTACAATGCATTCATGTGATGACTTTCAAAGAGTAAAGCAAGCACTGCTGAATAAAGTATGATTTTATCTTTTACGAAACGTTTTTTTTCATATGGATTGCAGTTGGAGGTCAATCAATCACAGAGCTTGAGAACTAATCACGGGGTTTGTCAAACAGAGCACATGGTGTAGTCCTAAATTATAGCTGGGGATTCTGGGTAGTGGAGTGTCTTCTGCCAATCGAAGGGGGAAAATACAAAAGCATTGCACACAATTTAAACCAATCAATGTTGTGTAATTAACAAGGATAATCTGGTGTTTTTTAGTCGATGAGTAGTGCAGATATCACTGTAAAATCAATCGACAGTAAGGGGAATACTTACTTCCGGGTGTACAATTCTCCGTTATCCAATGGGAATAGACACTCACATTGCCTTTAAGGGCAGCCGACACAAACGAATGCGGTGCTTCCATGAGCGTCAGAAACCCCGCCGCAGATGGGAATACATTGCAATCAGTTGAAAGCTATTTGCGTCCCTTTATGAAGCTGAAGGAGCCTAGGAGCGTCACAACTGCATGCCACAGGACCCTGACCAAACGTCGCTCCTGGACGATTATGGAGTGAGAGTGTGTTGGTTTGGGCTAGTATCATAGACTGTATATATAAATGGACGTAGGGTCCGTGACGTCACCCATAGGATTCTGCAGAGTTGCCGTGAAGCCCTAAGTAGGCGGAGTCGGCTACTAACGGCTCGACAGTGACGTCAGAGTCTAACTCCCGCCTTCTCCAGGCTGCTCCAAATAAGGGCAAAGAGGCGGAGCCGAGGCGAGACAGGGCGGGACCTGCTGCCAACGAGCGTGACGTTCCAGACCTAGCTCAGGCTAAGAAGCTAAGCTAACATGCTCTCAGTATTAAGCTAACAACCTATGCTAACAACACAGTCTATGCTAACAACCCAGCTTGCAGTCACCGCTCCTCGTTCCCGGCATATTCTGAAGGTAAGATACCCTGTAACTTTACAAAACTTGTCCTTTTGATTTAAATGTTCTTGAACCTACACTATACAATTGTGTTTTAAGTGCTTCACCGTTTTTCAAATATAAATGTCATTTGTAACTAAACTAGCAGAGATATGGCCAGTGTTGCGTGAATTAAATGTAATTAATGAAATATGAGTGTAGAAAAAGAAAGGTGCTTTTATATTGATTAAACCATTTTTATTTCTTTCAGCATTAAGAAAAAATAGATGGCAACCTCCTCCACGCCAAACTGCACAACATGTAAGTTGATGGTCCTGGCTTACTTTACATGACTTCAGATGGTTGACATTACACACAAACATACTATACATATATGTATATATATATACATGTGTGCACAATTGTAGATAAACAGCACACAGTATATAAATATATATATAAACTGTGTGCTGTTAATCTGTTTTTTAAGGTTTCTCATTTATTTTCCTCCCAGTGACTGTATGGATAATCGGAGACAGCTATGTCCGGCGTGGAGCCCAGAGAGCTACAGAGACCATCGGCAGCAACCTTGGCCTCGACTTGGCCTTCCCTTGCGAGGAAGAGCAGTCCCGGATGTCCTCCTCATCCACTGTGGCAGCAATGACTTGGGGGATGTGCCCAGTGTTCAGTTGCTGAACCAGATGAAGGAGGACCTGCACCAGCTTCACCATCGGCACCCTGGCATGAAGATCATGCTCTCCCAGATCAACCAGAGGCGCCGGTGGAGGGCTGGTTCAAACCTTTTATTTTGTATTTGTTATGATGTTTTTTGTTATTTTATTTGTTAAAATAATTCTGTATTTATGTAAATATTGAAAATAAATTACATTCATATTTTCACTTCTTTTGTCTACTGCTTACTGAAAATGTTAGCTATCACATCCAAATGGGACTATCAAATGAAAGGATAAGCTTACCATACAATACAGAAAACATTACACATTAAGGCTCAAATCTTTTCCCAAGCCGTAGCAGTCTGAAAAGAGTCCCAAGTTTAAAAACACAAAATCTTGACAATGAATACTACGCTGTCATTTATCAGTGACAATGCAAACACCAAGAAGCTCTCCCCTAATCCCATGTACTCTGGAACTATGTCATAAGCATACCATAGAATGTAATTATGAAGTGCAATACCCACAATCCCTACAGGGTCGTAAGGTCACAGAAGATAATACCTTTTAGAGAGTTTCCAAATTGTTCAGTATGCAGATAAATATTTGTTTTACAATAGAAACATTTTTCTCCATAAATGTTCCCACATGTTGTGAGCATCAACTTTAAATCTTTTGTCAACAAATAAAAAACATCTTAATTTCCTTTACGACAACATTTTGTTTATAACACCACTACATTAACAATAAGCATAGGAACATGATAAATGTCAACATTTAAGATTGTGCTTTTACTCTTTATTTAATCAGATCTATTTCACATTGAAAATGTGATAAATACACACTGAAAGGTACATCTTGCATTTTATGAAAAGTAAAGGTTACGAATCATTTTATGACTTAAGTACACTAGAAAATAAATTAAAGATGTGCAACAACTGTATCAGTAATTAAAATGATATAACTTATGTACAGGGTTGGGACGGCTACTTCCCAAAAACACAGCCAGTAACTTCATGTGAGTATCAAGATATAAAAGTCATGTAACCTGATGACTTTCTTTTTCTTTTGGATTACCTCAATATCAAATGCAAATAAACACAGGAGAGAAGAAATATTAATATGATTTTTTTACTTAAATGTATAATATAATACCATAAAGCAGATTCAGGCAGTAGGTGTATAGATTCACAATTAAAGTATTAGCCTACAGAACAGTACCGCTTCCAGAGAAGAGATACAATTTGATCATTTTCAACAAACACTATATGCTCTTTTTAGGTTTTGAATAAGATTGTAATCCTGAGTTTCCCTATTATTTAAAAAAGTCAAACTAATCTGATTACATCTTTTCCTATGTAACTAAGGATTACACTTTCCTTTTTTTCTATACGATCTTGATTCGTGTTAGATGTAATCCATTACTGCCTAAGCCAATAAAAGTCATAACTTTTGGAAAATTGTCTCAAGTCATAAATTATGCCTTCAATCTCTTTCACGTGGAGAAGACATCACATTGGCCGAGGCGTTGCAACTTCCCTGAAGCGTCCTCCATGAAAGAAAGATCACATGTTAAAAATGTGTGCACAAACTATTCAGTATGACCCGTCTTAGTTTAAAGCCCAAGTGTAAGAGTGAACAGAGGCGGAGTCTGCCTGTTTTCCAATGTGTTTTGTTTGTTGGCTGCTGCTACCCAAACCAACATCCTCACAAGCATTGACTGTTGGAATGTCATTCTGCTCCACATGTGGAACAACAAAGGCTTCTTCAGGTGTGTCTTGTATCATAATGACATTGCTCTGATCAGCAGCAAGACTGTTTTCACAACGACCATGGTCTACATCTGCAACCTCCTCCTCATTGCTGTTAACAGTCGGACTAGGACTGTCACTTACCTCGTCATTGTTACTCACCCTGCTTTTCCTTCTAGGCTGTTGTTCTCTGCCATTGGTGAAATAGAAAATGGTGGGCACTGCAGTGTTTTTCAGGCATCTCCTTCCCTAATAAAAATAATAAACAAAAACACATAAAATAACTTTTTGAGGTCTGTAGATATTCAACTTTCTTTCGAATAATGTTGTTTTAAATGTAAGTGTGAATTATAAAAGACAATAGAGAGCCAACATGTTAACTATGCAGTTAATCCATTCAACAATTACGTGTTTCTAAGATTCAGATTCAAAGGATTTATGTCATATGCACATAGGCTACAGTGTAGGAATGGCAATGCAAATCATCTGTCCCGAGCTCCTCCAACGATGCAACATAGTTATATAAGACATAAAACAATGAAATAAATTCAAAATTAAATTAAGAATAATAAATTAGTGCAGGCAGAAATCTATATGCACGTAAATATAATAAGACATATGGAAGAACAGAATGTAAAGATAAATATTGTATAGTAAAATGAAATTAAATCCTTTTTTTTTTTAAAGTGATAGCTGTTAAGATAAATAAGTTATAAGATGACAACAGATGAATGAATGTTGCTATTAAAATAATGTAAAAAAAGGTAATATAATTCATCTGTTTTTAACATAGAGTATGTGGGGGGAAATGGCAATTCTCTATCTATGATAAAGAGTCTTTGCATAAATTGAAGAGAAATGTGATGGTTTGCAAAAAAATTAGATTTCTATGTTTCTATACTTAACTGGCAAAATCTTAATTTGGCCTTTAATCAAAAGAGCATTACTCATCACTGATGTGCAAGCTGTGCCATAACAATTATTTAGAATTGTATGATGTATAACATGTATTTAATTAGTAACAACAATTTACACTCACAAATGGAACCAAGTTATTTTTTTTTAAAAAGGATCTGTACCCATGAGTCCGTGCTGAAGTGATGACTCTCAAAGTGTTCACTGCACAGGCGAGAAGAAACGTTGGGGGTCCATTTATTCCTCCGGATGTTCAGCACCCACTGGTCCAGCCTGTCTGGATCACCTAAAGGAAACCTTTATTCAAAAGTACATGAAAACCGACCCAAAGACAACAGGAGGGTTAATGCCATATTCTCTTAATAATGTCACGGTTGTCATGTCAGGTCACAGGTCTATGTCTGGGTTTGGGTGTTTTCACTGTTCTCTATGTCATGTTTTCTTCCGTCGTTAGTTTCCCTGGTGTGTCTCGTTAGTTGATTGTGTTCACCTGTGGCCCTTGTGTTTCTCCTCCCCTGCCCGGCTGTTTCTTGTCTTGTAATTATCCCTCCCTGTATTTAGTCTTGTCTCGTCCTGTGTTCAGTGTTGGTGCTTCTTTTGTATGTGACCCAGTTCACCGAAGAGTGTTTTGTTTGTCCAAGTTTATTTAAAGTCCTTGAAATAAAGGTATCGTCTAGTGTAATCTGCGTTTGGGTCCTACCTGCTTCACTCTGCGTAACAGAAAGCACCAACCAGAAATGGACCCAGCAGATGATCCGTTCGAGCTGGAATTATTGAATTTTTCCTTTGATTTGGCTTGCTGCTATGATTGGTGGAAGGGAGCGTCCAGTGTTCTGCAGAAGGAGGCCGCTCTGGTAGAGGCGCACCGGTTGGCTATGGAGAAACCAGACTTGGTGAAATTCTTACCGGGCTGGATTTTGAACTTCATCTGGGTGTGTGATTTCCAGCCTGCTGACTATAAACGTCTCGGTGTGTTCCGTCTGGAGTCAACCCCTGCTTCTTCCCCATTTCCTGCTCCTGTCCAGGATCCGTTCTCGGGTACTCGTCTGGCTTATGGAGGTCCACGGAGTATTCAGGCGGCTGCTAAAAGGAGTCGCAAGGCCAAGCTAGCAGCCCGAGCCCCAAGAGCCATGGCTCCAGCCCCAGTTCCGGCCCCAGCAGCCATGGTTCTGGCTCCAGTACCGGCTCCAGTACCCCTGGTCCCGACTCCAGTTTCGGCTCCAGGACTGGCTTACCGGCCAACGCCAGCTCCCCGTGTCCTGTCGGCATACCGGCCGACGCCAGCACCCCGTGTCCTGTCGGCGTACCGGCCGACTCCAGCACCTCGTCTCTTGTTGGCTCCCCAGCCAACACCAGCTCCCCGTGTCCTGTCGGCGTACCGGCCGACTCCAGCACCTCGTCTGCTGCTGGCTCCCCAGCCAACACCAGCTCCTCGTGTCCTGTCGGCGTACCGGCCGACTCCAGCACCCCGTGTTCTGTTGGCGAACCAACTCTCTCAAGTTTCCCCTCCAGACACTTCTCAAGTCCCCTCTCAAGTTCCTACCGGAGTCCCCTCTCAAGTTTCCCCTCAGGTCTCCTCTCGAGTTCCCTCTCAAGTCCCCTCTCAGGTCCCCTCTCGAATTCCCTCTCTAGTCTCCTCTCGAGTTCCCTCTCAAGTCCCCTCTCAGGTCTCCTCTCGAGTTCCCTCTCAAGTCCCCTCTCAGGTCCCCTCTCGAGTTACCTCTCGAGTCTCCTCTCGAGTTCCCTCTCAAGTCCCTTCTCAGGTCCCCTCTCGAGTTACCTCTCGAGTCACCTCTCGAGTTCCTTCTCGAGTCACCTCTCAAGTCAACTCTCCAGTGTCCTCTCGAGTCACCTCTCAAGTCAACTCTCCAGTGTCCTCTCGAGTCACCTCTCAAGTCAACTCTCCAGTGTCCTCTCGAGTCACCTCCCAAGTCAACTCTCCAGTGTCCTCTCGAGTCACCTCCCAAGTCAACTCTCCAGTGTCCTCTCGAGTCACCTCTCAAGTTTCCCCTCAGGTCTCCTCTCGAGTTCCCTCTCAAGTCCCCTCTCAGGTCCCCTCTCGAGTTACCTCTCGAGTCACCTCTCGAGTTCCTTCTCGAGTCCACTCTCCAGTTTCCTCTCGAGTTCCCTCTCAAGCCCTCTCTCGAGTCCCCACTCAAGCCCCTACTCATGTGCCGTTGGAGGTCCCGCAGACTAGTCTTCTGCCGGGGGTCCTGCCAACCCCATGTCCTGTCCAGTTGGAGGTCCTGCAGACTAGTCTTCTGCCGGGGGTCCTGCCAACCCCATGTCCTGTACCGTTGGAGGTTCCGCTGGGGGTCCTGCCAACCCCATGTCCTGTCCCGTTGGAGGTCCCGCCGACTACTCTCCTGCCGGGGGTCCTGCCAACCCCATGTCTTGTCCAGTTGGAGGTCCCGCAGACTAGTCTTCTGCCGGGGGTCCTGCCAACCCCATGTCTTGTCCAGTTGGAGGTGCCGCAGACTAGTCTTCTGCCGGGGGTCCTGCCAACCCCATGTCCTGTACCGTTGGAGGTTCCGCTGGGGGTCCTGCCAACCCCATGTCCTGTCCCGTTGGAGGTCCCGCCGTCTACTCTCCTGCCGGGGGTCCTGCCAACCTTTTGTCCTGTCTCGTTGGAGGCCCCGCCGACTACTCTCCTGCCGGGGGTCCTGCCAACCCCATGTCCTGTGCCGTTGGAGATCCCGCCGACTACTCTCCTGCCGGGGGTCCTGCCAACCCTTTGTCCTGTCTCGTTGGAGGCCCCGCCAACTACTCTCCTGCCGGGGGTCCTGCCAACCCTGTGTCCTGTCCCGTTGGAGGCCCCGCCGACTACTCTCCTGCCGGGGGTCCTGCCAACCCTTTGTCCTGTCTCGTAGGAGGTCCCGCCAACCACTCTCCTGCTGGGGGTCCTGCCAACTCCTGGTCCTCTTCCGTGGGGGATCCTGCCGAAGCCTGTCCCGCCGGCTCCGGTTCCTGTCCGGCCGACACCGGGTCCTGCCCGGCCTCCGGAGCTGTCTGGTCTTCGCCCTCATGCTCGGCCCCCTGAGTTCGCCCGCTGTGGCCTTCGCCCCACCATGGACTCTGCCTTGCCCCCGGGCCGTCCGCCCGAGTTCCCCACCTTAGACTCTGCCTTGCCCCCGGGCCGTCCGCCCGAGACCCCCACCTTGGACTCTGCCTTGCCCCCGGGCCGTCCGCCCGAGTTCCCCACCTTAGACTCTGCCTTGCCCCCGGGCCGTCCGCCCGAGTCCCCCTTCTCGGCTTCGGCCGTGCCCCCGGGCCGTCCGCCCGAGATCCCTTCCTGGTCCCCTACTGGGCTCCTGGGCGGTCAGCTTAGTCCCGTCCTCCGGACCCCCTCCACCCACCCTGGTGGCCTAGGGATACGTCCCTCCTCCGGACCCCCTCCACCCACCCTGCTGGACTTTATTGGATTTTTGTTTTGGGGTTTAGGGACGTCTTGAATCCGTCCCTTGAGGGGGGGGTTCTGTCACGGTTGTCATGTCAGGTCACAGGTCTATGTCTGGGTTTGGGTGTTTTCACTGTTCTCTGTCATGTTTTCTTCCGTCGTTAGTTTCCCTGGTGTGTCTCGTTAGTTGATTGTGTTCACCTGTGGCCCTTGTGTTTCTCCTCCCCTGCCCGGCTGTTTCTTGTCTTGTAATTATCCCTCCCTGTATTTAGTCTTGTCTCGTCCTGTGTTCAGTGTTGGTGCTTCTTTTGTATGTGACCCAGTTCACCGAAGAGTGTTTTGTTTGTCCAAGTTTATTTAAAGTCCTTGAAATAAAGGTATCGTCAAGTGTAATCTGCGTTTGGGTCCTACCTGCTTCACTCTGCGTAACAAATAACGCATGAACAACTTTTACAAATATTTCTATATAGTCTGTGTTGGTAAATGTAATCTAGGTTGCACATTTCCTGCTGAAATACAGGCATGGGCCTACCAAGTTACTGCGTGGCACTTTGGTTTTGATAAAACAGTGTAGTTCCACTATATAAACGTTACATTCATAATCAAACGAGACAATATGCAAGATAAATAGCTATTTGTTGTTATTCTTAATGCTTGTCGTTCACACGTTAAGAAAATAAAATAAGTACCGATACATAGCAGAATAATTGTGGCGATGTTCAGTTTAATAAGCCTTGTTCAACATCATTTCTTTAGCTAATACTGCAGCGGGCTACAGGCGAACCAAGTCCGCGTTTCGCTGCATTCCTTGATCTCCAGTTATAACGCCGGGCTCCGCCGCTGGCCGAAGCTAACGGAGCCGCAAAGGGCTAGCTACGGCTCCGGTTAGCTTCGGCGGCGTGGACTCCAGCGGCCACCACTGGGATAATTGGGTCCCCTTTTAACATTTGCTCCCATTTAGCATTATGGGCGTCATAGCCATAGACTATAAAAGTCTTACCCAAGGCTGAATCATAAACTAAACTGTGTATATATATATATATATATATATATATATATATATATATATATATATATATATATATATATACACATGTGTAAAGGGTTATGTCCTTAGCTGGCTAATAAGCTACATAACAAGCTAAGCTAACAAGCACACAAACACCTGCTAACGGGGTTAACATGTATAATATTATCATTTTACTCACCGAAAAAAGCTGAGAGTAGACTTCTTGGAAGTTCTGTTAGTACATTCAAGCGCACAGCACGACATTTTAATTGTCTGGTATTTGTAACAATATTCCCACAATCACCACGAACACGGCTAAAGCTAAAGGGTCAAGTACAGTACTATGACTAACTAACGTTGTAGCCTCTATGGTTGTAGCCTAGCAGAGTGGACAAGTTGCTGTTAGCTGACAGTGAGGCACGTATCTGTCAATCAACGTGACCACGCCCTAATGTGTGCACAAACTTTAAGACCTAATATAAATAAAAGAGTCGTGTTAGAAAACAATTCACTCACAGATCCATAATCATGAAGGTGGAATCTAACTATATCGATAATAAAAATGTATGGAGCCAGGGGTAGAAACATGTTTTTTTCTGCTGTAAAGTTGGGCATTTTAACATGGGGGTCTATGGAAATTGCTCCTTTCTGCAGCCATCGCCTATCGGCCGATATATGAACTGCAGTGTGTGGCACTTCCGTATTGGCTTCACGGCTCGACCCCACAGTTTGCCACTTGGCTACTATGCATTTGTTCGTTTTTTTCACCATGAACACAATGGAAAATTCTTTATCTAAACAAGCTCAGTCTGACAGCTGTAGATCAGGAGGGAGACACTAACCGGCAGCAACATAGTGTCCACCCAGTTAATCTGCTACAGCTAACAGGCTTTTTGGCCTTTGTTATGTGGATTTCTGTGTGAAAGACACGTTCAAAAGCGTCAAAGGTTCTCCTCAAATGTGTACAGAGACATCGAAGTATGTCAAATATTTTCATCTCTAACCACTTGGAGTGGCTGCCGCACAAAAAAAGGCTGGGTGCAGTGCCATTACCTCGAGTCGGTCGCTTAAGATGGCATGAGCTCTTTTCTCTTTGGAATCAAATGAAAAACATCAACTGACTCTCAAAAGTGGACATGGGCCCTTAGTAGAGTGCAGATTTATGCCAGGTGTGTCTGCAGCGACCACTGCTGGGATGTTTGATTGAAAAAACACCAAACACAATTGCACGTCTTCTACAATTTAAGCAAATCAGACGCATTTTCCACTCGCTAGTCCTGAGCAAAAGGTACGCTGTCAATGTTTTCTATGAAGCTGTCTGCACCAGTTTAGCCAGACTGCAGTTCGCTTCTGGCAAACAGATGCTAATAGCTTGCAGCTGAAGACTCCGAGCTAACAGCTAACTAGCTCTTCTTTTGACAAACATTAGAAGACAGATGTGGCAGGAAGAGTGTTATACTAGAGGACAGAAATCTCCTCAGGACTTGAAACAGGAATAACAGATCAATGATTTACCGATTGATCGATGATTTAGCCTTTATTGCAAAAAGTGGTTTCATATCTTTAATTAGAATCTAATGTCAAAAGCCAGAGAAAAAATTAAAGAGCTTAAGTGGGCAGAGGCATTACATGGGGTGGCAGGCTTCGTTTAGGGTACTACTAAACACTCTCAAAGTGCAGTCACGGCAAACTACACACACAGCAAACAGCTGTGCACCCCAGTGCTTTGCATCACAGCTATCAGTGAAGCTAATTACGGGTAAGCAGGAGAATAAACAGGTAAGCAGGACAAGAGCTAAAAAAGGTGAAAGTAATTAGAGTATAAGAAGCCAACATGTGAATGCATTCAATTGAAAAAACTGCCTACCTGTACCACCAACTACAACAGAGAACAAGGACAGGGCCAAAGGAAGGAACCAAGCCCAACAGGTGGTTAACAGGCCCTCATGAGGGGGTGTTTGGGGGAGGATTCAGGCCTGGAGCTGCATTCAAACTCTCCACTCTATCAGGGGGCATTACCCACATTATAGGCAACATTGTAGTCGGCGTTAGGTTCTGGTGGCTTTTGGTGGAACAACATTTTACATATAAACATAATTATCTTGCTTTAGTACGAAAAAATAAAGATTTTGAAGACAGTCAATGACGGTATAAAACGTATTTTTCAAAACACGTGAATCACTTCAACCACATATTTTTTCTGTGTATACATTCATAAAATAGCAAAAATATAGATATAATTACATTGGGTCATTAGCCGTGGACAGACACACACAGACGCAAGCAGACACATAATATCCTTAGTGCAACACCTAGCCAATATAATTATGTATTTAAATGTATTGGTATCTTTGAGAAATTATTTTAGATCACTATACCCCTGACTGTCAAAACTTCAGTCAAATGTTTTTTCCCTTCCTTACAATGCATTCTCTTGTTATGTTCATCTGGATTAATGCTCCATCCAGAAAGCAGCAGCATACACAAAGATATTTCAAAAATTCTGCAGCTGTACCTATAATTTCTAAAATATTCATGATGAACTGCTTACGTTTTTCATAAGATCTGTGATTTCAAAACAGATACATTTGGGCCACACAGTTTTGTTTTTTGGTCTCTAAAGTTACTTTCAAACTTTAAATAAGAAGCAGCCATAACAACCACTCATCTGTTCTAAAATATGAATATTCTGATGCTGCAGGGTTGTTTTCTGACACAACTTGCCATGCAACAGATCCTGCTTTGTTCACTGGCTGCTGCAAACCACCGCTGGTGAAATCATCCAGGACTCCTGTGTCGAAATGTGATACAATGGCAAAAATAAATCAAAATTTAGACAGCCAAATATTCAGACATTCAAAATCACGCATCTAAAACAAACATTTACAGAAACTCTGGAAATATTGGTTAACCAAATTTGTTTTCTCAGCAATCCAAGTTTCTGTCATTGTATGCATTGGAATAGTCCTATAATTCGACCTTTAATGGCCATAACACATACATTTGGTTAAATCCTTAATTTTTCAAGTGTGAAATACAACCTTAGAAACTCTATTTGTCGTGCAGTTAGGACTATAGCTATGTGGATGTAATTGATATCAATAAGAAAACACAAAAATGGAGACAGTCCAAACGTGCAAAGTCACTAGTATATATCGCATCACTGTGCGGACAGATACTTGGCTCATGTTCATAGGTTTTCACACAACAAGCCGTTCTTGTCTCCTCTCTTTATGTTAATCTGGGTGACTATACATCCAATTTAAACACAATCCATTGAGAGGATATATGAGCCCCATTCAGCAATGGCCTGGCACTGGTGCGGGCTGCTTTGCATCAGGGTGTGAGAGCAGACTCAGAGATAACCCTTGTTGTTCCCGCGGCCGGGTGAGGCAGATGGGGAGAGGAACAATGGCCGACCCATTCGGAGGGCGGTAGTGACAGCCACTGAAGCTCCGAAGAATGTCTGGAGCCCATCCAAAGCCTTACTGTCACCACAGCCACACTGCACCCACCGAACCTGACCCTCCTCACATCCCATGGTGCCCGGCGGCCGAGGGGACGACACCTTCAAAGACGGCCCCTGAACGTCAGAGGGCCAACCACCCTGAAGGAGCAGCGGAGTCGAGGGCTGGCACTGTGGGCTGTGACTGACTTGGAAGAGGACAACTGCGTGGACGGAGAGGTCAACCCCACCCATCTCCAGCAAATACTAGCATGGCTACAGCGAGCACCTCAGGGCAGAGCAGTTTCGGGCTCGGGAGGAAAAAGAAACAGCCTGGTCTCATGGATCAGATTACCAAGTTCTTTGGAGGAGACAAGAAGAAAAGGAGCAAGGTGAGATTCCATGCATCTGCGTCTAAAGGAGCGGTTCAGGTCAGGAACTTCCCGAGCCCTAACGATTCTAAAACCTTATTTTTTCAAAACGCTAAAATGATATTATTTTTCCTCATTGCACTACAATAGAAAGTACTTGTTTTTAGTGTTTTTAGTGTTTTTAACATTTGTTGGGGAATTTAAGTGGCTACATATAACAACCTGATCATCAGATGTATTCATTATAAGAATTGATTTGGCAGCTGTAAAAATGCAGGAACATATCTTAACCCATTAAGCAATATACACTAAAACGTTCAAAATACTTTAGAAAATGATCCAAACTAATTAGACTGAGCATTCTTAGATGTAGTGACACATTGCAAGAACATTTACTCGTTTTAGGAAGAGACATTTTCCAGGTTTGGATTTCTTGACACCATCTCTCCTTAAAGGAAAGAAAAACACTGATGGGTCATTTGCCCGCCCAGACAGAGATTGGGATTGGTGTTTCCATTCTTTTTATTATTAAGGCAAAAATCCACCTGTTATTAACCATATTTTGCAAGATGCGAAAGGATTTTACCGCCAAAACAATTTCTTATAATTATAGAAATGTAGACTTAGACGAAAAAGTGTATGTAACTGTAAAATAAATGGAATCTAAGGGAAAGCTTTTAGATGTGTTGCTGTTACCACATTCAACTATAAAATAACATCATATAACTAATATTAGAAAATGTTTTCTCAAAGCATAAACATTTGAATTCCTCAATTTTCACAAAAATGAAAGGGTTCAATTTGTCAATTTTAGTATTTCAGTAGGTCAGCCCCCTTCCTGGTCCCCTTTTTGCCTTTTCTTATTTTTACTCTTTCAACTTGGTGGTTAACGGTACAAAATGCTACATGCGCACGCAGCCAAGCTAAATCTTCAGTAGATGTATCCCCACAGTGCACGTGAATTTAGTTTAGCCTTGCCCTAAGCTGAGATAGGAAAAACCTCAGACAAAATGTCTTTCAGGTTCTTCATTCAACACTCTGCTGGGGGGAGGGTCTGATACGTTAGAGCAGCAGAGTGTCTAAGATGTTATGGACTCTTGCTCTGACTTAACTCAGATCATTTCCTTCATATGTTACAGGAGTTCTGTCTTGCACTTAATAAAATACAATACAGTGGCAAAAAAGCCATAATTACAGGTATCTGTATAACAAAAATGTGATTGACTCATTAATTTGAATGAAGGGAGACTAATTCAAGTATTTGAATTGCCTCAATTTAATATAATATCAGTTTTCCTATCATAGAACATGATTATCATCTGTTCTTTTACATTGTCAGATTCGACAGCCATAGGGGCTTTGAAACTACAATTATTTCTTGTAGGAGGTATGGTGCAGCTGATGCCGATTTTCATGAAATAACTGATGTCTTTTCACGCTCATGCCAAGCTACTCTATGATAAATATACTGCCTAAAAGATCTTAATATGTGTTAATTAAATGTCTAAAAATCCAACTGATTTAATTCCATGCGGTTTCACTAGCAAGACTTGATCTTGTAGTAACATTACCATGTAAACACACACGGTTACTTGATGTCTGTTGGTCCTCACAGGGGTCTTTCCGGGGTCATGGACCCGCCTCACCCCAGCAGTCCTCCGCTCGACGTCGGACCAAGGAAAATGCTGTGGTGCATTTCTTCAGGAGCTTGGTAAGACTCTTGAATTAGGAAAAGGACATCTTTTAAACTTCATGACATACATTACGTTCTTTTAACCATGTACTTAAAATCATTTTTTGTTTATAACATCCTCACTGTTATCAAATAGTAAGGTTGCTGTAATACTCTGAGACTGCTATTAGTTGTATAAGCAAGAACACAAAAACAAACCAATTTCCTCCAATTTACAGCTGTTGAACTCTCAGTTACTTCCTCCGATTTACTTTGGAGCTAAGCCTTGGTATTAATAGAGCGACAGTATTTCAAAGCTAAACCGTTTTTATTTACATACTGATTTAAATGTGGGGAAGTTTCAACCACCGGTTCAAGTGTTTTTGTTCTATTGTCATGCACGGTACAATCAGTCATTCTGTTGTTAATTGTTTACTCTCAGGTTTCCTCTCCTCAACCTAAATCCAGGGTGAGTCTCATTTTTATTCACCATTTTCGTGCTGCTGTTCATTCCAAAGGTATAGCCACTGGGTGAAGATGGAGAGAGGCACTGATCATTTATTTCTGATTAATTTTAGATTCCTCGTCAATACTAAAGTTGTCTTGCATATTCCTCAATGTCAAAATCATCAGCTATTTCAAGACGTTTATTATTTGATATCCATTTGGTCCAAATCCCTCGTAAAAACGCATGTAGGTATCAATTGACTATCCAAATGTTGGATAGTCAATTGATACCTACATGCGTTTTTATATGGGATAACATAACTTTGGCGCCCCCCAGTGGAAGTGTCCTATTGTAATATGCTGAGAGCAACGCATGCAGTGAACTGCACTGGCACTGTGGCATTTTTAACAAACACAAGTGAATATCATCAAAATCATTTAAAATATGCTAAAGTCAAGTAACAAGACTTGTGTAGTGAGCTAAACACCAATGTTTGCTAGCTTTCTGGTGTTTAGCCATCTTAGTTGTGTGTGCTAGCATGCTAATTGCTTATGTGCACAACAAGCAAATGTTGAGCTATCTAGCACTACACAGCACTAGTGTTAGGCTAATGTCAATTTGTTTTAGCATACATAGTTATGTTTTAGCTAATGTTTAGCTAGCATTAAATACTATTTTAGCTTATGTTAAGATAGCACTAAACACTAGACTTTAGCTTATATTTAGCTATTTAGCACTAAACACTAGTTTAAGCTAATAATGTTCATATATTAAGCACTAACTACTAGTTTTAGCTAATGTTAAGCTATTAGCACTAAACAGAAAGTACCTTGAGTGATGAGAATTTCTTTAGTAAACCAAAGTAGGCCTATTGGACTAATTTAAATTTCGACCAGAAGAATATTCTAGGAATCATCATAGCTATTAAAGTTCATCCTGAAGAGAACATGAATGTTAAATCCATTTTGCATATATGGTGATATTTCACTGCATACAGTAATACAAAACACTTAGATGCAACATTAGATGAAAAGTCAGGAGTTCATCAAAGTCAGTAAGCCTTAACCTCTGAGGACCATGACTGTCCCACATTTTAGTGTGATTAAGCCTGAGGGTTTTTTCTGACATTTTCCAAATATTTTAATTGAGCTTTTCAAGCATAATCTTAATATGTTGACCCTTTCTTTCAACCAAAAGAGGAACATGTGGAAATTCAATATTTTGTGCAAACATTCATTCTCTAGCTTAGTTCACAAACAAGTGTCAGGGTTAGGGCTGTTGGGACCATCACTCAACTCTACAGAGTGAGTTGGCTATATAAACTAAGCTATTTACTCTAATTCTCCACCACATCACAGCTAAAGTTGCCATGTTATACCTTTAACTGGATCATTTTAAGATGTGTGGAGGGGGACGCAGGGTAACAACACTCTCACTGTATCTCGTAGTCTCATCATGTCACTGTCTGTTTCTATTTCATGTGCAGTGGAGAGACGCCTTGGGCTTGGTATGTCACACAAACTTCCCCTCTCAAATCCCATAAAAGACACACTGCTGACTGCACCACTCTCTGTCTGTGTGTGTGTGTGTGTGTGTGTGTGTGTGTGTGTGTGTGTGTGTGTGTGTGTGTGTGTGTGTGTGTGTGTGTGTGTGAGTGTGTGTGTGTGTGGTGTGTGTGTTCACCGCACAAGGTTTCCTTCGATTGTAGCGCACCTGTGACCTCACATCCACCCTTGTCCTGTCTCGTTCTTACTTTGTGATTCACTGCCTTCTCTCCTCTCTTTTATACCTGAGCATTAGGACTCAAGATGTATACAAAAGCAAAGCTGACTCACATGCACCTATACTGTTCACACATTAGCTGAGAGTGCCACAAAGATCAAAAGTAGAAAACAACTATTTATTAATTTCTGAAACTCCCAAGTATTGGCTTGTTGGCGAATTCCTTTAATTTCAATGAGTTCTTCTCTGCTTTAATCCAGAGCGACTCGCTGCTTCTGGATGACTTTGAAATCGCTCAACTATTTATGAACCGCAGCCGGTAAACACTTTCTTTTAGGATCTCTTGACCTGCATCGCCCTCCTCCTCCTCTTTCACACTTCTATCTGTAACACCTCCACCCCCTCTCTGTTAGAGGTGACTCACCAATCTTTCTGTTTTGGCTTCCTGCCATCTTTATGCTTTCTCCTCTGTCTGGCGACCCTGGACAGCCATGTTGTATGAGTTTGTCCTTTTAAGGTGATTGCAGAGCCCTGTTCTCTGTGTCAGTTCAGAGTGGACCTTACCTTGTCCTTGTCATCCACTTTCTTTCCCCCCTAAAAGGTGCTGTAATGTTCTGTCTGGTCCTGTGACATTTTCATGTTTTTCCCCATGTCTCTGTCCATGGATTATTTATTCAAAAGTACAGATCCAAGAAAACTGTTTCCCACAATTTACTGTTGAGAAACCGATCCTGCAGTTTGGTTGTTTTCCCCTCAGATTATAAGTTATTGAACAAGTTTGCCGAATTTTAGATCTTTGAGATGTGTTTTTCCAAATTCTAAATAATTAAAAATGTCAGATCAGTCCACCTTTATTGTCCATAAGGGAAATTCAGCTTGTAGCAAAGCACATTGAGAACTCAATGACCACATAGATCCAAACACCAAGAGGTCGATCCAAATACAATTAAATTGGATGGATGATACACAAAGAAATATAATTACATGTGCAAAAGGTTGGGCACTCATCATGAATTATGAAGCCTATTGTTCATTTTTTACAGACTTATTATTTGTGGATATGTGATTTTAGCCAATAGCAATAGAAGTGCCACTATAAACGTTTTTAAAATAGTTGTTTATGACATTTTGTTAGAGCCGTTTCTGATGCACTTGGGTAAAATGCTCGTAAGTGTCGTACAGAGGGAAAGTCCATCAATGTAAAATGTATTAAAGTCTGGTTAATGGTCCAACATCAACAGAACACCAGGCCCCGGTTTCAGGTATCCAACTTTGCTTAAAGAGCATTTTTTTCTAGGCCTCGTCGCCGAGTACCGAGAGCACAAAGTCGCCGGTCAGGAGACGCAGAGACCAAAACACACTGTCCAGAATCTTCAACCTGGTGAGACTACAGCACAATCACAATCTGCTTTTACTCAACATGTCCTCTTTCTACCTGTAAAACTGGGCTTTATAAACACTGTCTCCTGTCTGTGTTTGCCCAAAATGCAACAGTGATGCTCTCACCAGAGATCAGTGAGTAATACATTGATACAATATAATGATTTCACTTCCATTCATCTCCTTTCATCAGCTCCAGTCAACAGCAGCGTGTCATCATAAAATACTAACAAGCTTAGGAGCATGAACATCTTCATCTATAGATTATATCATACGTTTCTCACACATATCCTTTGATTAATTTTCTACAAATGCCATCTTCCTCAAGTATTCTAAGCATTATTTTACAGTGAGGATGATCTTCTCAAATCCCTATATATGTGAGGTATAAGACAATCAAATCACCAAAAGACCTTCGCCACAGATTGCTCTTAAATGCCATCTCTGGGGATAGAAGTGGATGATTATTTCAAAGCCACCTCATTATAATCCTTTCTTCTCTCCAGGGAGAAACCAAGTCCCGTCCACCCCCTAAACGCTGGAGCACCATCTTCTAAGCTCTCTGCCGAGGAGCAAACCACCGATCCACCTCCGATGGGAGAAGAGGAAGAAGAAGGGGAAACTGATTTGCAGGCAGCGGACTCACAACCTCAAGAAATGTTAACACACTAACACCAGCCTCCTGTATGTTTAGACATTGACGGCGTATGAAATCCACTCTCCAGAGATATATGGGCTTGTTTTTGTTTTAATCCAACAGATATCTTGTCTAGGTCATGCTTTCAGTAAAAGATCTTACTGTAAAAACCACCCATGGTGCTAGTGTCAGCTGTTTCAGCTTTGTTCATGGCAGATTTTTTTAATTGTCTTCCCCGTCATTAGCATTTTGTACGTGAGTGGCGCTTTGTGTATCTCGCTGCTTTCCAGAAACTCTACTCATACACCAAATATACCTTTGTTTCAATGTGAAATCTAGACGGGGATTTGTCCACTGTGGCTGTTGTGCTCGAGTGAAATTGTATGTTGCAAAGCATTGGAAAACACAACTGGAAACCTACAGAATATGAGTTATTTAATTGTAATGTTATGTTTCGTTTCGCTTCCTGTAATTAAAAACATGTACATACAGTATGATTTCCTTTAAGCCTATATCAAATAAATAAAATGCCCTTTTCAAATGCACTGTTACATAACTAAAGAATGTCCTAAAAAACTGGTCTGCTCTCTTATGTGTAGCTTTGGCATGGATCTAATGTATTATCTGTTTGAGTCTTACATTTAGTTTCATTTAATATTATTTGTGTTTCCTTAAGAAGATGGCAAGCAAAAGTTGGATTTGATGGTTGGATTGTAAGTGGTTGAGAGATCTAAGGCAGAAGCCCCCAGGTGGCATGAGAAGCACTGATGGACAGAATAGTGATTTAAAATGTTCTGAAGTATTATTTCTCCATTTCATTCTGTTCATAATAAATTGCATCCCCACTATCATTGTGCATGCTCTGTCTGTATGTTCACTTAAATGTCATTGGTTGTTGTTGTTGTTATGTTTCCTCTTAATGTAAAGCTCTGTTTTTAATGTGCAGCTAAACAAAAAATAAACACATTGTCTTCTCTGTACCTAATAATCCTGTCGTCTTTATACATTGTTCTTTGACTTTTTAAGGATTTTTTAGGCGTAGTTACGGCGTCCGACACATGCAAACGCATCACAACGGCTCAAAACACTTTCATTAGAAGAAAACGCTCAGTTGCAATTGAAAATTGAAGAGATATCTTTAACAATTTGACAACACATGCACAGCATTTAGAGAACACTCACGACTTGGCGAAACAAGGGCAACATTTACTAAAAGCGCTGCATAAAAGAAACACTGCAAAAACAAAACCCTTCAAATAAAAAACTCTGCAAGAAGCTCAAAACACAATGGAAACCAGGGGATACTAAAAGGTGATGCACACAGATGGGACCTGATGCCTGTAGTAGAAGCAGGATTTGCGGTTAGCGAGGTAACTTCTGTCCGTGAGGCTTAAGAGGTTTTAAATGACACTCACTCTTCACCATAAATAACACAGCTTTTCTATATGCTCAAATTAATATATTTTCTAAACCGTCTCTGTACTGTAGATCTAACTATGTATGCGCTCAACTTTAATACTACGCGGCGGCGGAGTATAGCCGAATCACAGCCCCACCCTCACTCAAGTCACATTTTGTGGACTGGCCATCGGAAATACCGGAAGGAGGGCCGCTTGGATTTGAAGAAATATATATGCCGCGCATTAAGTGGGCCTGTCTGTCAATTAAACCCCGGGCCACTTTTTCCCCCCAGTCCGCCACTGGTTGGGGGGGGGGGGGGGGGGGGGCATGAGCGCTTAGTGCCCAGGGACCCCTGGAGGTACTAATTCGGCCTTGTTCAAAGGGAACCGAGTCGTACTTGGTGAGAGCCGTTCTTTTTATCGTTGGTTCTCTGCCTGCCATAAATCCACTCGCCTTGACGGGAGCTTGCTTTCCTGAATGCAAATTTGCCATAGATGATGGCATAACGCATGCTGCTTGAGTAGTAGTTTGGCTGGCTGAGATGCAAGTTATACATTTTCTGTGAGTAAAAGTAGATTTCTGGCAATACTGTCAATCATTATCCTGGTGATTATTTCGCAGATAAACCTATTAACCCCGCCCCCTATTGTTTTTTGTGCCCCACCACTTTTGTACATATAAAAACTCCACTGCGAACACAGGAGGGGGCTTGGCTGTCTACAAATAAAGACGGCTCATTTTAATTCTCCCCAAATATATTGAGGCTGAACCTGAACTTTGAATTCTCTGCTCCCATCATAATCTTGGCGATCTTGTTAAAATTGTGAATGCAGAATTAAAAATACTACGAACAGGATATCAAATATATCTTCAGAATACTGGTAAGTGTAATTTCAAATCTATTTGAATATTGCCTTACCAGGATCTGTGATTGACGATATCAAAATTACCTGTGAAGCTGAAAGGCTGCACATTTTTTTCTCGGTGTCTCTATTTAAATTTCGGAGAGACCTTAAAATAGAGAATCAGTAAAGTGGATTTCTGCATTAGAGCAATGTTATGGATTTGTATTGAAACAAATCGCCGAATTCTGGAGACTTCAGTGGTCAAAATACAATAAAACAGCTGTTTTAAAGCGACCCTGTGCTGCTGCAGAGAGGCAGAGCGGGCCTGCATGTGTCCCTCCCCCCCCCTGCGGAGCGCAGCAGAGCAGAACAAAATTCAGTTTAGTGATATAACATTCCTTTCCTCGCACCATAGTCGTTTTTAGGAACTAAACTAAAATCGTCATATATGGGGCGGAATGCGAGAATGTGTCATTAAACGATCATTTTTTTCATTGTTGTAAGAAAATTATGGGTTGATAAATACGGAGGATAAATTCATGATTTTATTCTCTGGACAGAGGGAATCCACCACTAAATTAGCATAGTGGTTGTTGATTTGAGGATAAATTCGTTATTGCTCTTCAACAAATCCAGTCTCTACAAGCTAATATGAGTAAGAAGGCACTCATATTAATTATATTTCCCAACCCCCGCTGAAGTTGTCTTTATTCGGATTAAATTAAACTTTCTGTCACACGGAGGTTTGCTGTGGTTTTTATGTTTGTTTGTCTAATCTGCAGTGTTTGTTGATTGTACTAACCGTTAAACATGGGTAATTCTCAGTCCACAAAGGAGTCAGTTGGTAAGAGGAAAACTAATGAACGCAATAAAACTTTTTCTAAAAATCCAGTTACAGAGACCCACTATCTTCACATGTTTTCACCCAATATGCCGTCTGGGATTATAGGAAGAAGCTTGGATTGGTCTAAAGTTATGCCGTTTACTTCTTTACTTTGTGAGCACTCACAACAAAATAATCAGAAAGGAAAGATTCAATTTGACTGGCCGTTGACAGGGAGCTTTGACATGGCTGTGTTATGGCAAGCATTTCAAATTGTAAAAAATGATCCGAATCCCTCCTGGGATATAGGATACATGTCGGGTTGTCTCAAAGCTTGGATGTCTATTGCAGAGAAAAGAGGATATGATGAACGAAAGAATGAAAAATCAGTTGGTAAAGAAATAGCCTCCACAGAGCTCAAAGCTTTAATTGAAAGGATTTCCAAATGTGCGGCGAGTTGTCATTTGCTCAGTCTAGAGGCTGCGTTCGATGTTAAATCAGAAAATATGTCAAGAATTAGGGAAAGACACGGAAAAGACGCAGGAGCCATAGCTAAATCTGTCATTTTTGATTGGCTGAAAAGACAAGGAAAGTCTCCCAGCCCAGATCAGCTCATTTGCATTTTAACAGACGCAGGGCTGCTGGAACAGGAGCAGGCTGTCTCTCTCTGTACACAACTGATTCCCGCAACAAATCTCTCAAATCCTGCTGCGAGAAACTCCGATGATGATCTGTTAATGTCAGCGGCAGCTATCATAAATAAAAATAGATTGAGATACCAGCCAGGACATTATAACGGACTAGATGTGACACAAGAGGAGAACAGGGCAGAGGAGACTGAGGGGGATTTTTCAGACAGCAGCCGGCCACGGACCCCCCCTCCTTTCACTCCGCGGCTCCGTTTATACGATTACGGCAGCAGTTTTCCGAGGGCTGTCCATCGTAAAAGGATCATGCAAACGCAAACATCTCCGAATAATAATTCTGCTGAAACTGTAACCGCCCCGAAAATTCTGATAGGAGAGGTTCCAGTTTATAAGCCTTGGACACCCGCGGAGGTCATGGATGTCACTAATCACGCTCCAAATCCCACTAAAAGTCCAGATGAGTATCTGTCATGGTTGACTAATGTCTGCTCAGTTTATAACTGTTTGGTTCATGATGTGAAACAGCTGATAATCCTAACGTACAAGGCAGATTGGTCCACATGCAAAGATGAGTTTAAATTCCCTGCATGCACGCCTGCAGCAGGGTTTCCGCAAGGATTTTTTTCTCGCCGGTCAAATGTCCGGGCAGGATTTATTTTACCGGACAAATTTGAAACTTACCGGTGATATTTCAATAATAATAATAAGAGTTGTGTAGCAGAGTTTCCGTTAGCAGGTAATTACCGGACTACAGCGTCCTGCACAGGTCTGATTTTCAAGACCCGCTCCCGCCCGCACCCGCGACGTGCAATACCGAACCCGCCCCCCGCACATATTGCTAATTAGTTCCGCAACCCGACCCGACCTATCGGCACAGGATCCGCAACCGACCCGGACCCGCATATATATGAGCAGTGAAAACGTGCAATTATTAACACACGCAGGTGCATATTTGTCTCAAAGCGTGGGATGTTGGTTCTTTCCTCCATCTAGGAACCAAAAGCCTCCAGACGTTGGATTTTGCTCTTGAGGAAGTGTTATTGAAAATGCTGTATTCTCCGTAGAGAGCTTCACCTCAGCCATTTCCAATGTGGCGCGCTCAGCAGCAGATTGATGCGCTGCAGAGGTTATGATTATGCGCGGTCCCTCGGGGGAGAGGTCTGAGGATTTAAACATTAAACTAAATTATTATTATTGTAATATATTTACTATGCAACACCCGCGACCCGACCCGCATCATCTTTGTTTTACACAGAACCGAACCCGTAAAAAAGCGTTTGAAAAAATACCACCCGCGAATCACCTTTTTTGCGGGTCACCCATCGGGTACCCGTGGGTACCCAACCTGATGCAGGACTCTGCCGGACTATGAGCGGATATGCTGATGTTTAAAACTCAGTTCACGGGGCTCATTTTTATATTGCTTCAGTTTATAATCGTAACAGATCGAAACAAATTCAGATTCATTTTTCAATAAATTATTCCACAAACAACAAACAACATAATTATTACATTCACACAAACTACTTGTAGTAGATAACGTACATTATTCAAAAGTTTACATCAACTTTGAATAATAACACGGGAGAAACGGAGCCTCTCTTTTTCCCTCTCCCTCTCTCTCTCCCTCTCTCCCTCCCTCTCTCTCCTGACAGCCCGTCAGTTTCTCACGCAGCTCCTGCAGCTCGCTAAACAGTGGGCGGGGCTTCAGGTGATTATGCAGAGCTGCGTGTCTCGTCTGACTCAGCAGCTGATCTGATCTCTCTCTCGCGTCCGGTTACACTTCACTCGCGTTGATGTCCATATCGATCAGATCCACCTCTCCTGATCGGCCTTTATAGAGAGCACCGATCAAACTATTAAGAGTGAATATCGGCCGATAATGACCGGCGGCCGGATCGGAGCATCCCTAATTATTACCAGACATTTTGACCGGCAGGTTTTGAATTTACCGGTTTTTAATACATTTTACCAGCTAAAAACCGGTAATTACCGGCTAACGGAAACCCTGGCCTGCAGGCGATTGGCCTTTGACACAGACGCGCGACATGTGGATTCAGAACGTCGCTGCTTTGGCTGTTAGAGCATGCGCTAAAGCTCACACAGATTTTTCCCAAGTGTTGGCTTGCGTACAGAACCCAACAGAAACTGTCCCAGAATTTATCCAGCGTTTCATGACCGTGTGGGATAATAATGCAGGCATTAAAAGGGAAGGGAATGATTTGTTCGCGATTCAGAGCTTAGTGCAGAGCCTAACCCCAGAGGCAGCTCGTGCCTACATGATAGCAACACCTGAATGACAAATTAAAACCTGGCAAGCCACAATAGCCACAATGCATGCCTTGCATAGGAGCCAGATATTTTTGCATCCTAGAAATACTCAAATGATGCAACAATTGCCTCAAAATACACAGGCTTATCAGGGCGCAGATAACTCTCAACAGTTTCAGGGACAGAACCGCATACAGCAGTATCAAAATCATGGAAAATCACAGGGTTATCATGATAAGAATAGACAACAGCAGAACAAAAATCCCAAAAAGCCGTGTCACGTTTGTGGGTCCATGGATCACTGGGCGGGACAGTGTGAAAAGAGATGGGGTGCACAACAAAATGCACAATCTTTGCCCGCTCTCCCCCAGCCACCCAGGCAACCTGCAATAATGTCCCCGCAACACTATGACAGACAGGCTAATGAGCAACACAGTCTGCAAAGTGGGTTTAATAGGAGATAGGGCCGCCATAGAGAAGAAATAGGCTCAGATTTACAATATTTCCCCATTCAAGCAGCAACAAATCGCCTTTCTAATAACCCGCGTGAAGATCCGATTATGCCCGTTGATTTTAGTGGAACAGCTGTAGATATTTTGATTGACAGCGGCGCCACATTGTCAGCAGTACGCACAAAGGAGAAAGTGTGTGAAGCAACAAATGATTTCGTTACAACAATGGGCGTTTCTGGCGTTCCTATGTCCGAACCCATTTCAGAGAATACTAATGTTTCAATCGAGGGGTCAAATGTGCAACATTCTTTCATTATTTCAGATGGAAGTCCGATTAATTTGATGGGCAGAGATTTACTTTGTAAATTACAGGCAACAATACATTGTACTCCGGATGGTTTGTTTTTAACTATTCCTGACAGTAACGTTTACCAAGCTGTCCAATTCATTCAATCATCTCAGGACAACTTTTATTGTTGGTCCTTTCCAGATTTCAATATGATTTCTGTTTTCTCCACAACAGGGATTCAGGAAATTGCTAGCATCTCCCCTGTGTGTGCCTCCTTAATGTCTCTTATGCGGCCTGTGTTGAAATGTCATTGCACAGCTGCTTTTAACCCATCAGAGGATTATGCGCTATCAGTAAGTGGTTTTTGCAACAGCTCAGATCAGTTGGAATGCGAGCAATTTCTGTTTTTGGGACCACAAGGATGTGCGTTGCCTCTTAAACTCACTCCTGCACAGCAGGCCCTTCTAGATAAAAACACCATCCCTCATGTTATACTAGCTGTCACTCCAGGAAGTGATCCCAAGGAGGTGGAGGCAATGGCAGCTCACTGCTATGCTCAGTTGGAAGCAGCAATGATCTCTGACTCCCACACACACATACCTAATGTAAACAACTTTGGAGGAGACTTTTACATGCTGCGTCTCACTGAAGACATTTCCCTCCCCCAAAGCACGTTCCTTCATTTACAGCCACCCCCACCCACAGAATTTGGCCCCCCTTCGGACTTTGCTGACATTCCACCCAGTTTGTGGGCTAAACATAAGAATCATGTGGGCTTTGTTAGCTCAGCCCCCCCCCCCCCCACAGACTGACTCTTAAAAGCAATGCCAGATTGCCTGCTATCAGACAGTACAATTTACCCCATAGAGCCATTTTGGGAATTGAAGGAGTTATCCAATCACTGCTTGATCAGGGAGTATTAAAATTCACAGAAAGTCCCTGCAACACCCCCATCCTGCCCATACCTAAGCACAATCGCCCTAATGAGTGGCGTTTCGTCCAAGATTTGCAAGCTATTAATGCTATTGTCATCCCAACAGCTCCCATAGTGCCTGACACCAATTCAATACTTGCTTCTCTGCCCCCAGACTCTAAGTATTACACAGTCATTGATCTCTGTTCAGCATTTTTCTCTATTCCTTTGCATCCAGAAAGCCAGTATCTGTTTGCATTTACTTTTAAAGGTAAACAAATCACATACACGCGCCTCCCACAGGGCTATGTTGAGTCGCCTACTGTGTACGCAGCAGCTGTTAAAAGAGATCTGGACACTCTGATTCTGACAGGAGGAAGCACCCTCCTTCAGTATGCTGATGACCTGTTGATTGCATCACCTAACAGAGACGCCTGTCGCATCGATTCCATTCTGCTCATGAAAAGACTTTCTGAATGCGGACACAGAGCATCCCTGGCCAAGTTGCAATACTGCCAGACTGAGGTCATGTATTTGGGTCACATTCTGAGAGATGAACACCGCCTCCTCTCACCTGCGAGAATCTGCCTGTTGAACAAAGTTCCTCCACCAAGAACTAAAAAGGAAATGCTTTCCTTCTTGGGCATGGCAAACTACTGCAGACATTGGATATACGAGTACGCTGCCATGGATTCCATCCTACGTGCTGCCACTCTGCAGGCCGCACCTAACATTGTTCACTGGTCTGAGGACATGCACACAGCTTTTCAAGACTTAAAGCGAGCCCTCACGTCGGCTCCGGCCCTGGGTCTTCCTGACTACCATCAACCTTTTCATCTACACGTCCATGAGAAGTTGGGCTTTGCAACTGGCATCTTGGTACAAAAGCATGGATCCAATTTCCGGCCTGTTGCATACTATTCGTCTCGACTTTCCCCTGTGGTACTTGGTATGCCTTCATGCCTGCGAGCAGTAGCCGCAGTTGCAATTGTTATTAAACAATCCTCTTCTATTGTACTGGCCAGTGACTGTGTAGTACACGTTCCACATGCAGTTTTGCATATTCTGAACACCTCTGCTACTCAGCATATGACAGCAGCTAGGCGATCTGGTTATGAAGCAGTAATTCTTTCAAGTCCACACATCACTCTTAAACGTTCCCCCCCCCTAAACCCAGCTACACTGGTGCCAATTCCAGATTTTGAAATAACACATGACTGCGTCACAACGATTGACATGTCTTCTTCCCCAGAGCTGATATGTTGCAAACTCCTATCCCTAATTCAGATATGATTCTCTACACAGACGGATCTGCGAGCAGGCCGTCTGACACAGTACATTTAGCAGGCTATGCTGTTGTAAATGACTGGGAAGTTTTGGAAAGCCAGGCCTTGCCAAATGGCACGTCAGCTCAGGCTGCAGAGTTGCATGCTCTGCTGAGGGCGTGTATTTTGGCTAAAGGAAAAGTTGCAACCATTTTCACAGACTCCAGGTATGCATTTGGTGTGTGCCATGATTTTGGTGTCTTGTGGAAGATGCGCGGTTTCTTAACGTCGGCTGGTAAGCCTATTAAACATCATGCGTTGGTAGCTCAGTTGTTAGACGCTATCCTGCTCCCTGCACAGCTAGCAGTAGTGAAATGTGCTGCTCACACAAATTCTGATGACCCTATTTCGCGTGGAAATGCGTTAGCCGACACCGCGGCTAAACAAGCAGCAGTTTCATGTTTTCTTCTATGGTGCTCCAATGCCCCCTGACACAACCCACAGAACCGATTTCTTTGCCTTCCTTTAATGATGTCGCGGTAATGCAAGGCAAGACCCTAACACGAGATTGCTCAGTTTATGTACCACCAATTACTGTACATGAATGGAAGAATGTGTCTATCTGTTTCCAGAATGAAGCAGGATCTCATACTTCTCCAGATGTGGGACACAGCGACTGCAATGCCATAGTGAGGGTAAAATTAGCCAGAATTCCCCTCCCACAGAGAGTTTACTTAGTTTGTGGAGACCGCGCTTATGGCTGTGTACCCTTTGACATTTTCTATGGCACCTGTTATCTAGCCTATCTAATCCCTTTAATCCGTAAAGTAGAGGCTAGTGAGATTGCAGCGATACTTCCCTCTTTACATCGGAATAGCAGATCAATTACACAAGGACAACAGATAGCGAGCCTATTTTTGCCTTGGTACGGTATTTATGTTACTCAACAGGAGATTGTGGCCCTGTCAGAAGTGGTCGAAAAACATCTAAATGTATCTAACACAGCGATGTTGGCTGAACACAAAGAATTGCAGGAAGTGAGGACAGTAGCACTACAGAATCGCATGGCGCTGGATCTCCTCCTCGCTGCTCAGGGAGGCACATGTAAGGTGATTGGGTCTGAGTGTTGTTCTTTCATCTCTGATGCTACACCTGAAGTTATGGATATGGCACATGATACTGCTAGGGGAATAAAAGAATTGCATGAAACACATGGGTTTACATTTGGAGATTTAAGTGGAACTATTGGATCCTGGGGAGCGGGGTTGGTTAAATTTGTTGTTACTGTTGCAGTGTTTATCTTGGGTGTGCTAATCCTAATGACCTGTTTGATAACTGTCGTTAAATTAGCTATACGCAGGTGCGCCAAAACTGCTCTCCAGGCCCCACAGAGGATTGTGGGGTATTCAACTGCAGATGAAATAATATTGATGTACAACAAGGAATTGCGAGATCCATGGGTCTCCATCGCGGTTTCTGCCCCATGGGTACCCCCGTTCAGTGATTAATGAATTGATTACAGTTGACTTTCAGAATAAAGAACAGATGTTTTGATTTTTCCTTTTCAGGTTGTTATACAATAAATATCTGATTCTTCCTTTTCAGATATTGAACAAATGTATTTGAATGAAATGTATGTAACTACTAAAATGCCTTACTCTTGAATGAAGCGTATTAAAGTAAACGTAAAATAATGTTAAGATTGAGGACATTGAACTTTACAGATTACAGATTCATCACTGAGAATTTTATCCTGGATCTCTCATGATTCAGTTTTTATACCTCATTTTGGATTTCTTATAATCCTAAATTCTAATTGTGCTTAAGTAATTGCCTTGAAGTAAATCTTTGAGATGTAAGCTGACTTTGCATTTGTGTTTGAAGAATGAGATTAACTGAGTGTTAAATGATAAAAGATCTTATTTTTGAAACCTATATTTTGCTATTATATTTTGTATTACATTTGTGTTTATTAATGTGCTTTTGACAAATGATATCAGACACGGAGGAGAGATGATTTTTATTATGATTGACTGTGTTCAATCAAGGTAATTGAAATGTTTCAATTCTGCTTACTTTTATGATGTGATTAATGTGTGTGATCTCAGACTCTGAAGGCGTTCATTGATTTGAGTATTGACTGAAATATTCTTAGACTAGTATTAATTGGTTATCAATTAATTGATAAAAGGAGGGGCTGTTAGGGAAATATTTTAATCATGTCTGTCTCTTATATGGAATTAGGACCTTATCTGCAGAACTTCTTCTCTGGTTAACAATGTTGTTCCTCAATCTGTGAAATATCATCATGTCATTCTCGGGGTCAACTCAGAGGTCAGACGCCTGGCTTTCTGGATAAAGGGGGGCCATCCGGTGCCTCTGAGTTTCTCTGCAGTGTCTACATGTGTTATGGTTAGCAGAGACAGGCGCATAAATCTCAGATCCGCTTGTTTCAATATATATATTGGGTATATTTTGTGCAACCTTTCAGAGAGTCCGCTCGGTGGAAGACGGTTAACGTGTATGAAACTGAGTGTATCCTCTCCGGCCGTTACTTCAATAAATCTCTGTGTTTGATGAAAGATTCTCCGTCTCCAATTCTTCAACATTGGCTCTGCATTGAATCCCAGAAGATTATTCCTCACACTATGTAACTGGTTTGCAGTTAATAAATTATCCCTTAATATGGCCAAAACAAATTACATGTTATTCAATACAAAGTCTGAGTGTAGAAATGACTGCATTATACGGATTTGCAATACAGAGATAGAAAAAGTTGGTGCATGTACATTTTTAGGACTGCTTGTTGACGAAAAACTCAATTGGAAGCACCATATCAATTATGTACAGACTAAACTGTCAAAAACAATAGGTATTTTGTATCATACTAAGAACATTCTTGAAGAAAAGATAGGCTACTCTTTATAACAGTCTATTTCTCCCTTACCTTTACTACTGCTCCGAAATATGGGGAAACACGTACTCGACAAATAAAAAATAATAACATCCCAAAAAAAGTATTACGAATAGTCTGTGGTGTTGGTAAATATGAACACACAACTCCCATATTTAAAAAAACTCAATCTATTAAAATGTGTTGAGAGAGTACAGCTTAAAACAGTACTGATTATGCACAACATTTTCCATAAGAAAATGCCTAATAACATTCAAAAGCAGTTCCAAACCACAGCGTGAACATATGAATGTAAAAAAAGTCACTTGAAAATAAGTGTTCACAATGTTTATATGCAATTATGCATATATTATTATTCATTTGCCAAGAACATGTGTACCTATGTATATATTTATATATAGTATTTTAATTTCCATAAAAATATAGTTGAAACTGCTATTGACATGTGCAGAAAATGACCCTATATCTATATGCATTTATTGTTTTCCTGCCCTAACTTTTATTTAATTTTTTCTCCTGTTTTCTTTATACTCCTTCATTTCTATACGTTTTTGACACAATAATGCCGCTGTATTAGGATGATGCACGGGAGAGCTACTTTCCACAAGCTATGCTTCAGCCCTCCCGCTTATACTCATTTTGTTCATCTTTGTGTGTATGAATTAAACTTTTTTTGTTTTTGGGATGAATAAAAAAAAAAAAAAAACTTTCAGCTTGGGGGCCCCCTAGTGGCCCTATGCCCCCGCATAGTCCGCCTATAGGAAGAAACGGCCTTGAGTTTTAATATTTATCATAGTAATCATTTTCAGTCTCCCACTCTGTCTCAATTTAATTTATCGTTTCTTTGCCCCACCATATATTTTGTTGTCCAAGGGCACTAATTTGGTCTGTGTTGAAGATTGTTTTACACTTTTTAGATGAATCAAATTGTGTTTTTTCGCTGAATTAATCTTTTTCTGTTTAACCCTAACCCTCTTTCTTCTCCTTCTCATTCATTTTACTTTGTTTTGTTCTAACACACATCACTTTTTCCATACACTGTTCTTAATACTTGTTCACACATTTGTTCGTCCCTTTTACTTTGTTCTTCCTGTTGTTCTTGTTCAAACACATATCTCAATTGTTCATCCACTGTTGTGGTAAAATGATATTCATAGTCTTAACATGATCATGCTACCCATGCTAACATGAACACAAGCGTTTCCCTCCAAAAATGTAAAACGTAATAGGCTACCAAGCTTTCCGTTGTCACCCTGCCTCTCCAAATGCAAAACTATCAATAAAAAGTATGCAATAATGCAATTACAGCTGAAAAAGTACTTGGGTGTGTGTTTTTTTATATATATTTACCATTCAATAACGCAATCGCTGCTGTCTGTCTGTCCCATAGAAGAAAATGACAGCGCAGCGCAACTATACTACGGACGTGACATCAACATAGCCTGCTTGTGCTACCACACTTTCCCCTCAAAATATCGTTAAATAACGAAACTTGTAAATAGTGCCAATCCATACAAAGTGTAACCACATCATGTAAATATGAAAGCAATCTTTAAAAATAACAGCGTTGGTTTAATCTATGACTATTTTGACCATGTTTGTGCTGTTTTTGCCATAGAGAAGCATTGCCACGGAAGTGCGTTTGGAACTATCCAGGCATACATAAACCACGTGACCGGCTGGCGGCGACATCAAAGAGTGTCGTAACTCTTATCTCTCTAGGGCTCTGGATGGCACAACACCTTGGAAAGAGTTCCTGCACAGGTTTGAGAGCTGCGCTAAAGCTAATTGTTGGTCAGAAAAGACTATGGCTATCCAATTGAAGTTTTGCCTTGTGGGTGCAGCAGCGGCAATTGTCCACAGAAATCCCAGGTCTTCACAGTGGGAATACCACCACCTGCTGGAGGAACTAGAGACTGCATACGGCCCCTCTTCAGAGAATGCAGCAGCAGTGGCTATTGAATTAAGACAGCGTGTCCGCAAAACGGGTGAGGCTCTTCATGTTTTGAGGGATGACATTTATGGGAAAGTGTCTGTAGCCTACAGTAACAGGAATGAGACTGAGCAAGACGTGATAGGCGTTGAAGTTTTCACTAATGCTCTGGGAGATGCAGAAATTGTTCAAAAACTGTTGGAGCAGCGGCCTCAGACACTAGCCCAAGCCTATGACATTGCCCGCCGCCATGAAACCACCAAGCAGACTGCGCTTTATGTCTCTAGCCGCATGCACCCAGGGGCACACAACATCACTGAATGGAGGCCCCGTGCTGCTGTCATCAGGGAAAGAGCAGAGGAGGAGCCGATTGAGACTGCAGCCACACCCCCAGTACCCAGATGGAAGCCTGAGCCTGCTAACTCCAGCCCATATCCCCAACACACCTTCTCCAACCCAAAATTCACACCCAGCAAACAAAAAGGCCATAAAGACATTAACTGGGAGGAGATTCGTTGTCATAACTGTTCAGGATTAGGTCACATGAAGATAAATTGCCCCTCACCAAAGAAAACAACAAGAGCCTAAGTTTATTCAGCATTTCCTGAAATCACTGACCCCACTGTGCTTCACCTTAAAACACAAAATCAAGAAATGAGTATTCTCATGCTTATAAATGAACTGGAAGTGTGTGCTGTTTTGGATAGTGGTGCACGGAAAAGTGTGTTGGCTCTGCATCAGTACGAAGCTATTCACCCAGAGGTCCGGCCTCCTCTCCAGCAATCAGTTGTTACGTCCGTTGTTGGTATCGGTCCGGGTGACATACCTGTGCTCGGTGAGGCTAACTTCCCTGTCCAGATAAACCGACGCCAAGTTAGCATACACTTCCTGGTTGCTGACATAGCTTCAGATGAAGCCCTGCTCCGCCATCCATTCCTGGTCCAATCCAAAGCACGTCTTGACTATGGTACCAATTGTATGGTTCTGTTTGGTGAAGACGTCCCATTCTTCAAGCCACGAAGCAAGCCACCATCACGTGCAGTGAGTGTATCTCGGACTGTTGTAGTGGAGCCTGGGCGGGAGTACATGGTGCCAGGCTACACACGTTATAAAGGACAAGCTAAAGGGGAAGTAATGCTTAGCCCCACCAAGGGTTTCGTTGAAAAACACAGACTACTGGTAGCCCAAGCCCTTGTAGAAACTCAGCACTCTGGAACTGTGCCCCTCCGCATCTTCAATCCAGGAAACGCTCCCGTAACCATCAAGGAGGGGGCCATCGCAGCTGTTCTTCAACCTGTCGAATCTGTACAGCCTGCAGCCACTACAGATCAGCCGGGGCAGACTGTCATTGGTCCCACAGTCCCAAAGCACCTGCAACAGCTCTATGCCCAGAGCTCTACTGAGCTGAAAGTTGAAGAGCAGCGCCAGCTTGCAAAGTTACTGCACACATATGGCAGTGTGTTCTCTACTGGCCCTGATGACCTCGGCCGCACTAGCCTGGTGCAGCATGACATCCTAACCAGGCCAGGGGCCCCAGTCAAGCAAACGCCACGTTGTATGGCCTCAGAGAAGCAAGAAAGTGCCAACCAGCAGATACAACAGAGCCTGGAGGTAGGACTGGCCCACCACAGTAACAGCAGCTGGGCGTCACCTATAGTTATGGTGCGCAAAAAGGACGGCACCTACCGCCTTTGCATAGACTACAGGACTGTCTCAGAAAATTAGAATATTGTGATAAAGTTCTTTATTTTCTGTAATGCAATTAAAAAAACAAAAATGTCATACATTCTGGATTCATTACAAATCAACTGAAATATTGCAAGCCTTTTATTATTTTAATATTGCTGATTATGGCATACAGCTTAAGAAAACTCAAAATCCTATTTCAAAAAATTAGAATAGTTCCTCAGACCAAGTAAAAAAAAAAGATTTATAACAGCAAAACACAATCAAACATTTGAAAATGTCCATTAATGCACTCAGTACTTGGTTGGGAATCCTTTTGCACGGATTACTGCCTCAATGCGGCGTGGCATGCAGGCAATCAGCCTGTGGCATTGCTGAGGTGTTATGGATGCCCAGGATGCTTCAATAGCGGCCTTTAGCTCATTAGCATTGTTGGGTCTGGTGTCTTTCAGCTTCTTCTTCACAATACCCCACATATTCTCTATGGGGTTCAGGTCAGGGGAATTTGCAGGCCAATCGAGGACAGTAATGCCATGGTCAGTACACCAGTTACTGGTGGTTTTGGCACTGTGGGCAGGTGCCAGATCATGCTGGAAAATGAATTCCTCATCTCCATAGAGCTTTTCAGCAGACGGAAGCATGTAGTGCTCTAAAATCTCTTGGTACACAGCTGCATTTACTCTGGGCTTGATGAAACACAGTGGACCAACACCAGCAGCTGACATGGCTCCCCAAACCATCGCTGACTGTGGGAACTTCACACTGGATTTCAAGCAACTTGGATTTTGCTCCTCTCCAGCCTTTCTCCAGACTCTGGCGCCTTGACTTCCAAATGAAATACAAAACTTGCTTTCGTCTGAAAAGAGGACTTTGGACCACTGTGCAACTGTCCAGTGCTTCTTTTCCTTAGCCCAAGTCAGACGCCTCTTCCGTTGTCTTGAGTTCAGAAGTGGCTTGACCATGGGAATACGGCTATTGTAGCCCATTTCCCGGATACGTCTGTGAACAGTGACTTTTGATACCTGGACTCCAGCTTCAGTCCACTGTCTTTGAAGCTCCCCCAAATTCTGGAAGCGACTCTTCTTCACAATGCTGTTAAGGCTGCGGTCATCTCTCTTGGTTGTGCAGCGTTTCCTGCCACATTTCCCCCTTCCAACAGACTTTTTGTGGATGTGCTTTGAAACTGCACTCTGTGAACAGCTTGCTCTTTGAGAAATTTCTTTTTGTGTCTTACCCTCCTGATGGAGGGTGTCAATGACGGTCCTCTGGACAGCAGTCAGATCAGCAGTCTTCCCCATACTTGTGATTTAGTTTACTGAACCAAGCTGAGTGTTTTTCAAGGCTCAGGAAACCCTTGCAGGTGTTTCGAGTTAATTAGACGATTCAAGTGATTCGTTGAACACCCTACTAGTATACTTTTTCATGATATTCTAATATTTAGAGATAGGATATTTGAGTTTTCTTAAGCTGTATGCCATAATCAGCAATATTAAAATAATAAAAGGCTTGCAATATTTCAGTTGATTTGTAATGAATCCAGAATGTATGACATTTTTGTTTTTTTAATTGCATTACAGAAAATAAAGAACTTTATCACAATATTCTAATTTTCTGAGACAGTCCTGTATAGAGCCCTAAATGACAGCACTATTAAAGATGCATATCCACTACCCCGCATTCAAGACACACTAGACAGCCTCTCCAATGCCAAATGGTTCAGCACACTGGACCTCGCCTCTGGCTATTGGCAAGTCGAGCTGACCCCCAGAGCACGCAAAGCATCTTCCTTCTGCACAAGAAATGGACTGTTTGAGTGGAATGTCATGCCCTTCGGATTGTGCAACGCCCCCGCGACCTTTCAGCATGCAGTGGGAGACCTGCCTCGTCTACCTGGACGACATCATCGTGCTGGGCAGAGATGTGCCAGAGATGCTGCAACGACTGAGCCAGGTTTTCGACCGCCTCCAACAGGCTAACCTGAAACTCAAGCCTGCAAAATGCTGTCTCTTTCGCCGCCAGGTGGCCTATCTGGGCCACATTGTCTCTGAGGATAGTGTGGCTACTGACGCCAGCAAAGTTCAGAAGGTGCAGGAGTGGCCGGCGCCTACATCAGTCCAAGAAGTCCGCCAGTTCATCGGCCTTGCATCATACTACAGGCGGTTCTTTAAAGACTTTGTCTCCGTGGCTGAGCCTCTCCACACCCTGGCAAAGAAGTATGCCCGTTTTCACTGGAGTGAAGAATGCCAGGAATCATTCAACGAGCTCAAGCGTCTGCTAACCACAGCACCAGTTTTGGGTTATCCACTCGACCAAGGCAGCATGATACTGAACACAGATGCCAGCGATGTGGGCATTGGTGCAGTCCTCTCTCAGGTTCAGCAGGGCAGAGAGCGCGTGCTGGCCTATGGGAGTCGCAAACTATCCAAAACTGAACAGAATTACTGCACTACACGACGTGAACTGCTGGCTGTGGTGGAGTTTACATCACACTTCAGGCAGTACCTCCTGGGTCGGCCCTTCACAGTGCGCACTGACCACAGCAGCCTTCGCTGGCTAACACGGATGAAAGAGCCTGAGGGACAGCTTGCCAGGTGGTTGGAGAGACTGGGTGAATACAACTTTGAGATTCTTCATCGGCCTGGCCAGCTGCACAGCAACGCAGACAGCCTCTCAAGGAGACCCTGCCGGGAGTCTTGTCCATGTAAGCTGCCATGCCCCTCCCCTCAGCCGGTGAGCTTTAGTGATCAGGCGGTGCAGTGCCAGTTGGACTCTGACATCAACCAGGCGATGGTGAGTCCAGTGGGGGGTAGAGAGACCCTCAGCTTCCACAGCAGTGAGTCCAGTGGGGGTAGGAGAAGCTTCATCTGCTGAGATTGACAATGTAAATTCTGGAATAATATACCGGACTACGACCAACAATACTACTGGGCTGTTCTGCGGCTGGAGCCCAGAGGAGCTGCGGCAGGCTCAGGAGGCTGATCCAGACATAGGCCTGATCAAAGCATGTATGTGAGTTGCCAGCGACGAACGGCCACAATGGGTAACAGTCTCCCCGTGCAGCCCAGCTACAAAAACATATTGGAGCCAGTGGAAGCGGCTCTACTTCAAAGACGGAATTCTGGTTAGGCGGTTCTACTGCCTAGATGACACACAGTTTTATCCACAAGTGGTGCTGCCTCGAGTCTTCCTTCCTGATGTCATGAAACAAATGCATGACGGTCAAATAGGTGGACATTTTGGTGTAATGCGCACAGTGGCCCGGCTGCAGACCCGATACTTCTGGTACATAATGAGAGAAGACGTTGCCCTCTGGTGTAGCACCTGTACCAGCTGCGCATCCAAAGCCAGGCCCCGTAAGACACCACAAGCTCCAATGGGCACTGTCAGGGTAGGAGCCCCCATGGAGCGCATCGCCTTGGACATCATGGAGCCCCTGAACGAGAACTGTTATGTGCTTGTGATACAGGACTATTTTACAAGGTGGGTGGAAGCTTACCCCCTTCCCAACCAGCAGGCTGTAACTGTGGCTGAAGTGCTGGCTTCAGAGTGGGTGTGTCGTTATGGAGCACCACAGATGCTGCACAGTGATCAAGGCCGAAACTTTGAATCCGAAGTGTTTCAGGAAATATGTAAGCTGTTTGGCATTGAGAAAACACGCACAACACATTTCAGACCTCAATCTGATGGCCAAGTCGAAAGATTTAATGCCACACTACAAAAGATACTGGCCACAACAGCTGAGACGCTGCCACTGGGACTGGGACCTCATGATCCCCTATGCTGTTATGGCTTACAGAGCAACCAAGCACAGTGCAGGTTGATAACCATATGGAGAATTTAAGTTTTGAATGCCTTCTGACTGCTATTTTAGAGCTCAGCTATTAATGCCTTTTTCAGGGTTTCCTTATGCTCCACAGTGATATGTGCACACAAAGACTGCTATATATCTGCACTGAAATGTTGTACCCTTTAATGTACCATGTAATTTACTGTGCTGGATTAGAATTGTGTGCAATTGCCATCCAGAGTGGGGGTAGTGTTATGACATTAGGGTCATGAAGAGTGAGATCGCTACCCCTTTAAGAGAGGGGTGTGGCGCATGCATGTGAGAGTGGGTAACCATGGTAGAGCGAGCAGTAGATATGTTTTCTGGAAATGAAACGAGGCAGCAGGAAAAAGCATAGGTCTGTGATGTATCTTGTGAAACGGAAGAACTAAATAAATACAACGACCTCCCAAGATGGGATTTCATAAAGTGGGTTATTGAATCCGAAGCGTGTTGCTTCTGCCCTGGGAGACGACAGAGAGTCATCCCCCCCTGTTTCCTCGACCACGGTCTGGGAGCCGACAGGAAAGTTCAACACAGCGTTGGACAGTTTAGCGAGAGCGGCTTCGTTTTGGATTAAGTCAACCGGATAACTCAAAACATATCCAGGATAGGTTGAACTAGATTCGTAGTATAGCCCCCAGGTTAGCCGCACAGCATAAGTTGCCATGGAGATCTAGCCTGCTAAAAAGAGAACCAGCTGACCGGAAACCCCGAGTTTTCCCTGAAGTTAGCCGGCTAAGCGAACATCATGCTTCGCAGTATACCCCCCAGGTCCTTTCATCAGACGGGAAGCGAAAGAACGAGCAAAACCCATTGCTGGTATGATAACAAGCTGGTACTAAGCACACAAGCATCTTGTTAAAGTTATCTTATTTTAGCCAGTGCCATATAGATTGAGCGTGAGAGTCACGATCCATATCTCACGTACTCACGCCACACTTGCCTTTCCTCACGCTAAGTTTTCGTCCAAAATAAATGTATATAAATATAAAAATAAAGTGAAGGAACAGCAAACCGAGCGGTCTACGAAATGAGACGGTCTTCTGGTTTAGTTCAGTAAAGTTAGAACGATATTGGGAGATTCTGATTTCACGGATGAACTCATGAACAAATCGTTATTCAGACACAAATGACGTCTCCTAAGTACCGTGGTAAGGTTGACAACGAACTACAATCACATTTTGATTTTAAAAAAAAGCCAATACGCGCCGTCCTCCGAGCTGGACACATTACATTGGTCTCTATCCCCAGCCGGAGAAGAAACGAGTGCTCAGGGACCGTCTGCAAAGTGCAACTCCGAAAAAAGAGAATACAATAATATTCAATCACTATTATACAGCTTATTACCAAACTCACTACACACAACAATAGTCTCCTACTACAGCAAGGAGTTTGGAAGAATATGCTTTTAAATAATTTTGGGGAATATTTATAATGTAAAATCTTCAATAAGTATGGCATCATCTCAAATAACTTTACTATTATACAGTATATTTCTACCAAACTCACTATTTGCATTGCTGTTGTTAGCATCTGGTTAGCTTAAGGGATATTAAAAGCTGTTTCTAAAACAAGGAAAGGGAGAGCTCTGTCCTGTCAGACTGAGAGATAACTACAGCTCAGTGAGGAAAGGGACTCTCTGTTTAGTTAACTTTAGTCTAGTTATCTCAGTGGGTCTCAAACGTTTTGGTCACCAGTTATGAAATACTATATGACAGTAAAACAAGAATACAGTTTAAAAGGTGAGTGATTTGTAAAATATCCATAAAGAAAATCTGTTTACCATAAATTATTTTTGCTCTCAAAGTGCACCACTTTGATGCATTCAACTTCAATATTTAAAAAAAAAAATCTTCCCGCCCTCGGACCCCCCTAGAGGAGGTGAGGACCCCCCCCCCCACACTTGTAAAATAGCACTTTACCTCTGCTTACAGCTATGTTATATGCTGTGAGCTGATTATCGAGCCTTCATTGTAAGAGTCGCGGGTACACTGTGTATGTGCATATTCCATTGTAGAGCCCGGTACATTAATGGGAAACCCTAGTTTGTACATGTTCAATACATTTGTAACACTGTACACATGAACGTTTATTTTTTCCGCTCTATCTCACTCTAAGCTGAACTCAAATGTTGGCAGCCCTGATTATATCTATATGGCGCTGATCTTAGCTCTCTTACTAGAGGAAAACAATTGTGACATCACTTACGCGACTCTGGGATTTGTAGTCTTTCTAGTTGCGTATTTTTCATAGTCTTATATTGACTTTTTTGACATGGAAATTCATTTTTAAGATTAACAAACATCATATGTGTAATTCATGGCACAATTCAAACGGGATCGAAAGATAAGTTTTCTCTCTCCATTGACTTTAATACATTATTTTTCCGAAATAAATTCCCATGGACCGGAAGTAGATGGGCGTGACTTCGCCACTCTATTGTAGCGCACACATATTTGTTTGATCAAAACGCAAGAAATTCTAAGTATAACAAGAAAAATGTTTTCTTGGGTTAAAAATGTGTTGCACGCAGGGGCGGCGCCAGGGGGGAGCTAATTTTTTTTATTAAATGAGAGAAAATATTGATTACATCAATGCAAATATGAAACAAACAAATGTTTGATCAAAAACATAAAGCCAACACAGGTGATATGATTAGGCCAATGGCCAGCACCCATTCGATTTTTTACCTACCCATAGGCTAAATTACTGTGACACTTGAGTGACTTCCTGTTAGCTGGAGCGCCAAATGATTTGTTAACAGCAAAGTGAAAAAATTATCGTTTTTTAGTCCTTAAACGTCCACGTGTGGACACTCAATCAAAGCCACCTGAAAGCGAGAGGGATTCTGCACATAATAGGCCTCGTGAGTACAAGTAGCTTACTTCTGGGTCTCTGTGTTTCATTCAAGCTCTGCTCTGTGTGTGGCACGAGCCATTTTGTGTGCGTGCGCGAGCTCTCTTGCTCGCGCACGCACACAAAATGGCTCGTGCCACACACAGAGCTGTTCAATCAATCAATCAATCAATGTTTATTTATATAGCCCAATATCACAAATGTTACATTTGTCTCAGTGGACTTCACAGTTTGTACACAATATCAGTATGACAATACGACACCCTCTGTCCTTAGACCCTCACATCGTACAAGGAAAAACTTCCAAAGAAAACCCACAGTTTAAAGGGAACATGGGAGAAACCTCAGGGAGAGCAACAGAGGAGGGACCCCTCTCCCAGGACGGACAGACGTGCAATAGATGCCGTGTGTAAATTGAAAAGATAATACATTTGCAACATAGGTAGTCCAAATGTTTGGAAATGCATGTGTGTATAAGATAAGATAAGATAAGATGAACCTTTATTAATCCCTGAGAGGAAATTCAGTTTGTACAAAGCAGCAACAGGGTAAGCGTGAAAAAAACAGTACAGCAAAGATTCACACAGATCAATACAATCTAAAATAAATAATAAATAACATAAAATCAAGGAAATAATGATAGTAATAATAAAAGACTATGAAAATAGAAGATGAATAAAAATAAGAGTAAAATAACTGTCAGCATATATACATATTTTGTCATCATCTAAATTCTAAAGTGCGGAATAAGTTAAAGTGACAAGTTAACATGGGTTGTGGAGACAGTGTATATTTATGACCAGTGATTTAATTTGATTTATTTTTCATATTTAACCCCTTGTTGTGCAGCCTGATGGCACAAAGGACTGTCCGAGGCGCTTGGTGCGTTGTTGTGGAGGGATGAGTCTGTGGCTGAACGTGCTCCTCATCTTCACTAGCTCTGCATGGAGTGGGTGGGAGGGGTTCTCTAGGATGCTGTCGAGCTTCTTCCTCGTCCTCCCCTCCGCCACCTCCTCCAGATTGTACAGTTTTACTCCGACTACAGAGCTAGCCTTCCTTACCAGCTTGTTCAGCCTGACAGTGTCCCTAGCGTGTGTGTTTCCACCCCAGCACGCCACGGCAAAGAAGAGCACACTGGCCACCACAGACTGGTAGAACGTCTGCAGCAGCCTCGTGCACACGTTGAAGGACCTGAGCCTCCTCAGGAAGAACAGCTTGCTCTGTCCCTTCCTGAGGAGAGCATCAGTGTTGTCTGTCCAGTCCAGTTTATTGTTCAGCTGCACTCCCAGGAACTTGTAGCTGCTCACCACCTCTACCTCCTTCCCCTTGATGGTGATGGGGGTCCGAGGTCTCTTCCTGCTCCGCCTGAAGTCCACCACCAGCTCCACCAGTATAATAGGAAGATGAATCCACGAGGATATCCATCCAGGACCTATGATCCAGGACCACAGCCACGACTCAGGATCCAGGGCTCGCGATGCAGGACACAGGACCGCAGGATCATCCATGACTCCGGATCCCAGCGTATATAGACACCAAAAAGAAAGAAATTTGGGGAAGCTGGGTTAATCGGAACATGGGAGTACACAGGTATAGACAGAGAGAAGGAAGAAGTAAGATGTCCCCCGACAAACTAAGCCTATATCAGCAAAACTAGGGGCTGAATCTAATCAGCCCTAACTATAAGCTTTATCAAAAAGGAAGGTCTTAAGCGCACTCGTAAAAACGGATAGGGTGTCTCCCGCCCGAACATAAACTGGAGGCTGAATCCACAAATGTGGAGCTTGATAAGAAAAGGCTCTGGCTCCCATTGTACTTTTAGAGACTCTAGGAACAACCAACAACCCTGCATTCTTGGAACGCAATGCCCTAGTAGGACAGTAGGGTATAATGAGTTCTTTAAGGTAAGATGGCGCCTGCCCATTAAGGGCTTTGTAGGCGAGAAGAAGAATTTTAAATTCTATCCTGTGCTCTATAGGGAGCCAGTGTAAGGCAGCCAGAACAGGAGTAATGTGGTCCCTTTTCCTAACTCTGGTTAGTACACGAGCTGCAGCATTTTGAATTAGCTGAAGCGACTTGACTGACTTCTTGGTACACCCTGATAATAAAGAGTTACAATAATCCAGCCTTGAAGTAACAAATGCATGGACTAGTTTCTCTGCATCGTTTTGAGGCAAGATATGCCTGATTTTTGCAATGTTACGTAGATGGAAGTAGGCGGTCCTTGAAATTGATTTTATGTGGGCGTTAAAGGATAAATCCTGATCAAATATAACACCAAGATTCCTTACAGTCTCACTGGAGGCCAAATGAATGCCATCCATAGTTAGTATATCTTTAGATAATTTGTTTCGTAGATTCTTCGGGCCAAGTACAATAACTTGAGTTTTGGTCGTGTTTAACATCAAGAAGTTTAAGGTCATCCACGTTTTTAAGTCCTTGAGGCAGTCTTGAATTTTATTTAGATGATTAATTTCATCAGGCTTGATTGATAAATATAGTTGAGTATCATCCTCATAACAATGAAAATGTACAGAATGATTCCTTATAATATTGCATATATACGGAAGCATATATAATGTGAATAAAATAGGTCCGAGCTAACTTTGCGCTAACTTTGGTTTGCGTGGAAGATTCATCATTGACACGTACAAACTGAGAGCGTTCAGATAGATAGGACCTAAACCAGCCTAAAGCAGTTCCCTGTATGCCAACTAAGTGCTCTAGTCTTTGCAATAAGATATCATGATCGATAGTATCAAATGCAGCACTGAGATCGAGCAAAACAAGAATAGAGACAAGTCCTTTGTCAGAGGCTATTAGAATGTCATTTGTGACTTTGACCAGAGCTGTCTCTGTGCTATGATGTGTTCTAAAGCCAGACTGAAAATCTTCAAATAAATCATTGTTTTTTAAGTAATCACACAGCTGTTTTGCGACTGCTTTCTCAAGAATTTTTGAGAGGAACGGAAGATTAGAAATAGGTCTATAATTGGCTAAAACCTCTGGATCGAGGTTGTGCTTTTTAAGAAGCGGTTTTATCACTGCTACTTTGAATGATTGTGGAACATAGCCTGATAATAAAGACATATTCATAATATTTAATAAAGAAGTGCTAATTAATGGAAAAACTTCTTTCAATAGCTTAGTTGGAATTGGGTCTAACATACACGTTGATGGTTTAGAAGAGAGAATCATTGAATTTAATTGTTCAAGGTTTATGGCTGAAAAGCATTCTAGTTTACTATCTAGTGTAATATTAGAACTTACGTTTCCGAGTAACAATTTTATCGTTAAAAAAGCACATAAAATCATTACTACTGAGTGCTATGGGAATAGAAGGCTCAATTAAGCTATGGCTCTGTCAGCCTGGCTACAGTGCTGAAAAGAAATCTTGCATTATTCTTATTCTCATCTATTAATGAAGAGTAGTAGGCTGCTCTCGATTTACGCAGTGCTTTCTTATATTCATTGTGTGTAATATGCCAAATTAAACGAGATTCTTCAAGTTTAGTGGAACGCCATATCCTTTCAAGTTGTCTCGACTTTTGCTTTATTTTGCGGGTTTCGGCATTATGCCATGGAGCTAATCTATGTTGTTTTATTTTCTTTTTTTTCAAAGGAGCAACAGAGTCTAATTTTATTCACAGCGCATCTGCAGCACTATCAACAGCATGATCAATTTGGGGTGGTGGACATTTTGTATAAGTTTCCTCCCCTACATGCAGACCTGCTATCGAGTTAAGTATTGGTGGAATCTCTTCCTTAAATTTGGCTATAGCACTAACAGATAGGTTTCTGCTGCAGGAGCTTTTGACTAATGCTTTGTAGTCTAGTAACAGTACTTCAAAAGTTACTAAGAAATGGTCGGATAAAGCAGGATTATGCGGTTCGACTAATAGTTGCTCAATTTCAATACCATAAGTCAGAACAAGGTCGAGAGTGTGATTATAGCAGTGGGTTGGTTTATTTACACTCTGACAAAAACCAACAGAATCTAATATAGAGTTAAATGCAACAGTAAGGCTATTTTTATCATCGTCAACATGAATATTAAAGTCACCTACGATAATTACTTTGTTGTGGTTAGCATCTGGTGCTAGCTAGCCAAGCTAACGGGTATAAGGAGCTTTTTCAACAACAAGATGGAGGGAGAACTCTCTCCTGTCAGACGGAGAGTCTCAGGTGTAATTTATTATATGTAATGCTTTGTCTTTTATCTATGTAATGTCTTGTCTTTTATCTGGACCCTGAGTCTGTAATAAAGTGTTCATTCATTCATTTAGGTAACCTCAAGGGGTTTATTTCAATGAATAACATTTCAATATATATATATAACCTCAGCTCAGGTGAAGTAAAGGACTCTCTGTGTTTAGCTAGTTAACTTCAGTCTAGTTATCTCAGTGGGTCTCAAACGGTTTGTTTTAAAAGGGGAGTGATTTGTAAAATGTCTATGAAGAAATAGAAAATCTGTTTACAGTTCTGTTTCATATGGGTGATGAGAGATATATCCATAGATCTCTTAAAGGGCACCTATCATGCAAAATGCACCTTTGTACGTCTTTTATACATGATCATGTGTCCCCGGTGTTCCAGGGAACTCGCCAAGTGTCAGAAAACACAACCCTCTCTATTTTCCTCCTTCGCCAAATCTCTAAAAAAGGGGCTGCAACGGATCTGAAAAAAATGGATCCACATTCCGACACTTTTCTACGTCACAAAGACGTACTCCGCTTATTGGTCAACTCTCCACCTATCAGGGGAATGAGCCACGGCCGTGCATTGCCAAACCTCTCATTCGCATATAGGCTATCGGCAGGCTACCCCAGTCACATCTGTGTTTCTGCCTGCTCTTGGCAGGATGTCTAAGCCAGTTAAACCACGGACATGTTTATGAACTTCTCTCAAATCCAACACGGATATGCCTCCAAACTAATGCTACACCCGGGATCAATACCAACCATCCGGGACCAGGCCAGTGAGGACACATCCAATTCTGAAGCTGTAAGTTTTTATTTAGCGGTGTTTTTCCTGATAAAGCTATATCTAGCTGGTAGCATGTAGCTTAGCCGTATCAATGTCGCCTCAACCCCAACTAGTAATCGGTTAGGTGTTTATATGTTCTTGTAACATTTTATTTTGTACGCTCCGCAGTCTTTGCTTTGTCTTTTATTTTAATTATCAGGCATTTGCGAACATGTTCAGACTGCCGTAATGGCGATCTGTGTGAAGGCTGTAAAGCCACGCCTAGCCTAGCCGATAACACAAGTATTTATTCTCCTATGTATTAGTATTTTGTATCCTCTAAAAAATCATATTGAGTAAGTTATAATAACAAACGTAATCTTCTGGAGGTAAGTGCCGTTTTTTCCAGCGTTATGTAAAAGCTTTTGTGATTGTAGTCTGTAAGAACATCATATATCATCGATCTGTAAGCTAAGCTAAGCTACGCTAACTCACGCTACGCTAAGCTAAGCTAATGAGACATGCCGTTTATTGCAGCGTTATATGTAAAAGCTTTTGCATGTTTACTTGTGTGCGCACATGAATATAAATGGGGGTGTGTTAGGATACAACACTGTATGTATGTATGCGAGGGGACACACACCACGAGTAAAACGGAGCTAAAGCCCTGGTATGTTGTTGTTGACGACATGCATTTACTAATCTAAACCACTTTTTTTGTTGTGCTTTTTTTAACATTGCACAGGCTACGTGGCCAACTTGATGGACCTCATCTTCGACCAAGTCTTTGTGGACCCTGCACCATTATGAGCAACCTGACAGGGAGGAGGTCATCGCCGGGTATGCCACACGGTTCAATTTGGCTGCTGTCTGAACCTAACATAGACATTTCACGGATCAGAGGACAACGCAGGCCGGAATCACCACTCTGATCCTCTCTCCATGGGTTCAAATAACCGTTGATTTTGACAATAAAGTTCCGAGTTGATATCAAATGTGTCGTGATTATTCATGTTTGGATGGGTAAAGAATATTCTGATTTCAAAAGCATAAGGTTGTGTGTGGACTTTTTTTGTCATACACATGGGTGCGTTATGCCATTGCTGTGTAGTATATAATAGTACAATGACAGAATGAAAGATTGCATAAAGCCATATACACCAGTATTTATTTCCATGAACAATATTAGCATTCGTTTTACAATTTCAGTCAAAACAAACCACTCAGTGCTCTATTTGCCTCAACTGTAGTCCAACTGTGTTCAGCTCTGTAAATATTCAATGCATTCTGCAGGGAAAACACATTTAGGCACACAATCCAGGATGATCCACCACACAGGTTACAGAGTCCTCAAGTTCCTGCATCCGTCTTTACACCTAGTGTGATAAACATATATTGAATGACATGTGAAAAATGTATTCTCTAAACAGACAACTTAGTGAAGCTAATGTTACGTGTGGTATCTCCATGCAGCACATGCTCCGGTTCAGAAGGCATCGTGGCGCAAGTTGCACATGTACCCCTTTAGAAAGAAGTCAATAACTGAGCTTTTAAAACACATGAAACACACATTGCTGACAACTGAGATGTTTGCACCTCCACCAAAACCTCCGCTGCTTCAGTTTCTGGATCAAATTGATAATATGCTTGAACACATGCATTGCTCTGAGATGACATGTGTATTCCACACTCGTAATCACAGCAAGCATGGTAACGTGACTCTCGCCTCTTCTGCAGGGGGCGTGGTCAGCTGCTGCTCAGAATTTTCATAGGCAGGTTTGGAATAAAGCGAAAATGAGCGAAACGAGGCATGGCTAAAAAATGATCTGTTTGGTATTTTGGAAAATAAAATGTATAAATATACCTTATATAGGTATGGTCATACACTATATCATTTAAATATAGCATGATAGGTCACCTTTAATGTTGCTTTCAAAGTGCACCAGATTGATGCTTTCAACTTCAATATTTAAAAAAAATCTTCCCGGGGGAGCATGCCCCCGGACCCCACTAGAGGAGGTGAGGACCCTCCTAGAGGAGGTGAGGTCCACTCCCCACTTGTAAAAATAGCACTTTACCCCTGTTTACACATATATGCCGTGAGCTGATTATCGAGCCTTCATTGTAACAGTCGCGGGTACACTGTGTGTGCGTGTGGGGAGTGTTGCAGTAGAAAATTCAACTGTAGCGCTGCTGCATTAATGGAAAACCCTTAATGTTTGAGCACCCTCTATGAAATGTCAAGCTACCCCACAGAAAAAATCTCTGGCGCCGCCACTGGTTGCTGGTATTACAACTATATCAACCTTATTTATAATACCCTGCTGTTTGTAACCATGACGATAGCGAAGGCTGCAAATGCAATCACGTCTTAACCAGCTTCTGGCTGAAAAGCAATGAGGGGAAGTGGATAAAGTACTCAACCCAGGGTCTATAAAAACTGAACTCTCACCCTCTTGAGGTATCCTCTGGGGGCCAATCATAACCATAATCAAAACAAGATCTAATTCCGCAAGCGCTACATTTTGTTCTACAGTTAATTGATCACTGAAAACGGATTATGTGGAGAGGAAAAAAAAAAATGTTTCACATCATTATAAATAATGCTGAGATAGAAGTGTTCAAGGACAACGGCCAGTCTACAAAGAGCTCCATCTCTCCTGCATGTATTGTTCCTGCCATTTGCCAAATCCACATCGGGCAATTTTCCTGTGTTTGACGCATTTCAGGATTCACATTAACGTTCGTTAAACCCATATTACCTTATTTTGATAGCAACAAATATATGGCTGCTTATAGTGCCATACAGCAAAACCTTTGTTCCTCGTTGTGCAGTTGAATACATTAAATAATAGCCTCACTCATTTTCTCGTCATGTCTCGGAGTCTTTTTTTAACCCTAATGGAGGAGGCTTCTTTAAACCGAGCTCTTCCTTTTCCACAATATGATAACAGAAGGGATTCTGTAGCGTTGAGCAAGAGCGACCTCTGATGCTCCACCGATGTGCTGCAGAGGAGTTGAAATGAACCAAATTGTTTTAGAATGTGTAATATAAATCGCAACATTCCATTATCAACCAGAAAAATCCAAAGTTTTAATTGTCATATAAAACAAGATTTATTTCTCTTTACATAATGAGAAGAGACATCAATATGGCATAAAACACATTTTTAGACCCTTGCTTTTATTTTTTAATGAAGATCAATTACAATTAAAAAATATAAATAATGTATGTGCAAAATGCAAACTATTTTAAATTGGGCTCTCGAAGTACATTCACAACACAGATGTATACTAACAGCAGGAGTGAAAAAAGAAAAAAACGTTTTGTTATTATGGGGAAACAGAGACAATTTAATATTTAAACAATAGCTGTTTAAGGCATCCGTAGCCTTTGTGACATTTAAAGTCATCATATAACTTTCTTTGAATTTATTTATAAACAGTTTCACATTTAGGTTACTAATTCGCGCCAAAGCTCTCACTCGCCTCCTCTTTAAAAACATGACTACCTGTGTTCAAATGTTGAGACTGAGTTCTTAACTCATCCACAATCCCCGACACGCTGCCCAGCAGGCCCTGCATCCCGCCCTCCATCTCCCCGTGAAAATCTGCCTGCTCCACTTTCACCTGTCCTCCTGCTGCAAGAAAAGCCCCCCCGTCTTCAAATCCGTAACTGTAGTTGTCAGCCATCCCTGCTGCGGCTGTGCTAGCATTGTTGCCGTTAGCCGACGAGCTGGAGGCCAGTCTCTCGCACCGGGCCTGATGCCGGAGGAAGCTGTCCCTCCAGATGACCTTCTTCCCACACAGGCCGCACTCATAGGGCCGCAGCCCCCCGTGAGTCTTAAGGTGCTTGGTTAGATGGTGCTTCATCTTGAAGGACTTAGTGCAAACAGGACATCCGAAGGGCCGCAGGTTGAGGTGCTGCATCTTCACGTGGCGGTCGCGCATGCTCTTCAGGGTGTAGGCTTTGCCACAGTGGCAGAAGTGGACTTTGCCGATGTAGGGGGCACCAGCGAGCGACACTGAGGAGGATGAAGAGGGGGTCGGGGGTGAGGAGGGTGGCGGCAATGTGGCAGAGGGTAGAGACACATGGCGACTTGAAGTGGGGGTCAATGAGCTGCCCTGTCCCACGCTGGTGGAGGACCAGTTCACCTCTGTTCCTGCCGTGGTGAAGTCAGGAGACACCGGCACTAGAGGCCTCTGGGAAACCTGTCCCGTGCCGTCTTCAATCTCATCGTATGTGTCCCTGCTGAACGCCCCTTCTGTGAAGCATCCAAAGTCCACATCCTCCTCCTCCTCCTCCTGACCTTTACTGCAGCCCCCCCCCTCCTGCGGCCTCTGCTCTGGCTGGGACCAAGGCGCTGTCTGCCACTGCAGCCGGGCTGAAGCTGGACAGGAAGTACCTGGAGCTGCCTCACCTGTTTGGCAGTCATGAACACTGGGAACATTCCTCTGAACTTTCCCCCTGGTCTCCTCCAAAATCACTTTTCCCGAGGCCGGACCACAGCCTACATTCTCATTTGAAATTGAGTGGAAGTCTGTTGGGGAAATGGAACATCACATTAAATCCATGCACAACAAGGAGAAGTAATATGTTATGGACCAAATATGCCTGTTGGGAAAAGATAACCAATTTCACATTTTTATACTTATACTTTATTGAAACTGATATTTTAATATTGGGTCTTCTGCAATTTGAACATTGGACTACTCCATATTGCCATTTCATATCATTTTGATTAATTGGGCAGCCCTACCTGCCCACCTTTATTTATATAGCACTTATCATGCAAGATGCAAAGTGCTTAACAGAGCAATACAAGATACATCATTACCTTATCTACAACATACATCTTTTAAGACTCTAATAAGGCTAATCATTTTACTGCCAACTTTTTTTTTTTTTTTAAAGTTTAATAAGTTCATTGCCTATAAGACTTTTAGTTAGAATCCACGGGAAACCCATAGTACGGTAAAACCAAATCTATTAACATACATTTTAATAGATTTAGTCCATTCAGTCAAATATAGGAATATATTTGTGCCAAGTAGAATAAGGCTCTTAGATCTTACCGCAGTGTCCCATTTGTGCAAAGCTTCCCTTCTTCTCCACCTCCACTTCTCCAACTCCCTCATCTGCCTCAATCTCTCTTCTGTCCTTCCTCTTCTTCTCTGGTGTCTCATCACAGTCAGCGCTCTCTCTAATCTTCTCAGGCAGTCTCTCAGTGCTGGGCAGTGGTCCCCGCTGCTGAAACCTGACTTTCTGCTTTAAAGCCTCACCACCGGGGAAGCCCCCATAGCACCGGCTATTGTGGCCCGCTCCATCATGAGCAAAGTGGCTGGTTTTAGCATGGCTTGTTACCCACGCCTCCTCACAGCTGGTGTAATCACTCTCTGTGTAGCCGGGCAGAGTGTCCAGCTGAGAGTCGGCTAAGTGCTGGGCTGAGGAGGGCCGCGGTCGACCCCATCTAGGAAACTGCTGCGGGCGTCTCCATGTGGCTAAAGGAGGCAAGGCATCAGGCTTTCTCTCCTTCTTTCTTCCCTCCCTCTCCAGATATAAGCAGTCGGTGCTGCTGGGGGACTGCTGGCGAGACGCGGTGCCGGGGTGAGCCACAGCAGCCTCTCCAGAGGGGGCTTCCACTGGAGGACGGGGCCTCTTCAAGATCTCTGTGCATTTGTCCACAATGTGCCACATCTGTAGGAAACTGGCCACTGTGACGTAGTTAACTATATCATCGTGCACGATGCTCAGCTGCCCCGTGTAGGCAGAGCTCAGGACGCTCTCAAAGGCCACCGGGTCCATCACTGAGGGGAGGGAGACCGTGGTGACATTCTTCAGCAACACCTGAGAGACAGAGATAAGACATGCTGAGATTTGGGCACATGAGTGTATGATGTACATGTGGGAGATATAGCCATAAAATAACAGAAATAACCCATAAAAAAAGCAGCACCATAATTCCAAGACCAAAACCCAAGAACACCATGACACACACAACCAAAATTGAGGAGCAATTACAGCACATGAATTATTAAAAGCACTTGTATACAAAACCATAAACAAGCAACAGACACATAAGCACTGATAAAAGCTAGATAAATGGGATGAGGAGAAACAGTAGTGGAATGTGACCACATATCTGTACTTAAAGTACTGTCCTTGTAAAACTTGAGTATTTCAACTGAGTGCGACTTTATACTTTTACTTTACTTATTACTAATCTCCGAGGGAAATATAGCAGAGCTTTTTTTTGTTCACTGATGGCAATTTTTCACACCCTTCCTGTACAAAATGGTGTTGAATGTAAAAGGATGAAGTGTTCCTTTATGGCTTAAGAAGATATTCTACTTCAGAAGCTAAATAGACTACATCAAATCCTCTTGGATCAGCTAGGAAGCGATTCTACAGTATTCTACAATGTTAAACTATTTAAATTTTATAAATACTGCTGACTTATTTTTCCCTGAATGTGTACTCTAAATTCCCCGTCTGTTGGACGAATAAAGGAATTCCGATTCTGATTAAAATATGGGCACCACAACAAACATCTACAGCAGTAGTTATTTGTAATATAATCCAAAAACATAATATGAGAAAGATATGACAACGACATGGATAATTTGACTGAACATATTAATTACTTATCACTCTTTAAAGGTGGGGTAGGTCATTTTGGAGAAACCAGCTCGAGTGCGCTAGAATTTGAAAATACACAACCGAACAGAAAAGATCTGCCACTTCCTCACAGAGCCCCTCCTCCAACACACACTAACGCGCACATGACCAATGAGGGCACGAGATAAGTTTGTGCACAGACGGAAGGCTGACAGGCAGGTAGGCCATACAGTTACTTTAGTCGGGCCGGCTCAGATGATTGGTCGTGCTTTTTACAGAACTACGGCTTCCACAGATGACATTTCTTTATGGATTTTTTGTCAAAACACTTAATATATTCATTGCTATCGGGATGTTAAGAGCATTCCATGGAATTTAACAAAAAGTGTATCTCGAGCCGGTTTCTCAAACTTACCTACCCCACCTTTAAGTACAGAATACTGATCATTCTTACTTTCTTATAGTTCAATGCAAGACTTTAACTTGAAGTGGGGTATTTTAACAGTGTGGTATTTATATTTTTATTTCAGTAAAGGTAGTGGATTCTTCTTCAATAAACAGAGTAAAAACCAATACATTATTATAGCTGGATGAATCAGAATCTGATTCGGTTTTATTACCAATTAGGTTTAGACATCTGAGGAATTTGCTTTGGTATATGTGGTGCATACAAAGATACAGAAAGAAGATGTGACGAAGATAACTTCGTCACTGTGGACTGACGTCTTCGGGCCTTGTACTATTGCACATGTGGTTTTATTTTGAAAAGTGTTTCCCTTTCTCCATGTCTGTTACCCCTGATTATGTTCACCTGGTGCCCTGTGTTGTCTCCTCCCCCCCCACCTGTGTCTAATTGCTGATTAGTGTGTGGGTATTTAGGCTCTGTTTCCCTGTCTGTGTGGCTGGTAGTGTGTGTGAGATCCTTGTGGCTGCTGACCAGAGGTCGCGTTAACCGAATATTTTCCGTCAATGACGGATTTTTTCTAACAATGACGGAAAAATCTGAAAGCAGTCCGTCATTTTGACAGATTAGAACACAACTCGGACGATCTACTGTAGTCTGTAACTATTATTTAGTCATTCACACCCCTGTCCAGTTGGTGGTGAGTGTGTGTATATTAAGTAGCTATTGTCTAGTCTTGTTTTTGACCTCGTTGATTACCTCGTTGTTTAACCGGCTTTAGCAATCGCAAAATGTCACGGGAGCTGATCGTCTGAAGCTTTTTTAATAAACCCAGTAATTGTGATGGTGTGGATAAACGAGGTGAAAAGATGGATTGATGCGGTGGAGGATGAAGGACAAGCCAGTAAGACAAAAACTGACAACGTTCAGCCAGCGGCAGAGGGTCAAGCAAGTGGCAAGGGGTTCAAGCGGGAGTACCGGGTTCAGTGGGAGCAAGAGTTAAGTGGCTGAGGAGGGGAGATGGCAAAATGTTCTGCGACATCTGTAGAAAAGCTAAGATGAGTAACGGATTTGTCCGAGGGTGCACGACGATGCAGAAATCAGCGTTCAGGCTACAGCAGGTCAATTGAGTTGTTCTTGTAAATGTTTTGTTCATATTTTGATTGTAATTGTCATTTAAAACTATGGCATTGTTCATAATTGCCTGTTTAGGCACAATGGTCGCAGTGTTTTTAGCGGCTTCTGCCCCCCTCTGCTGTGCTGTCAGTGCAGGAAAAAATAAATCATTTATGTTCGTGTTGACATGACACGGTCGGTGTCTCTGTTCATCTTTTTTTTTCTCCATGCCCTTAAAAGTTCTGTATGAATCATTAAAAAAAATGAATGAATGAACATTTGCTGCTCGGTACCCAAACATAAATATTAAACATGTCTCATCATTAAAACTCTTAAAAAAACTTTTATCAAATAAAATGACGGGTAATAATGGATTATGACGGAAATGTTACGATCCTGTCCGTCAAAATTACGGACAACGAAAAAGTCTAATGCAACTACTGCTGCTGACTGTGTTCAGGGAGGACAGTCATATTGAGGCTGGTGACTATGTGCACATGAGAAATAAATGCCCACACCGGGTTATATTTGAACTCTCTGCCTCCTTGCTTGGTCGGTCAGCTTCACAGAAGAATACGTAGCAAAACAACAAAAAAAAAGGACTGTTGTGACAGCTATTTAAAAAAACGATTAAGACTATTATATAATTATTAAAATAAATGAACAATATTAACACATGACAAATACTATATACTGTATTTAGTGGAGAGCTGTGCTGATTTAAAAAAGTATCTGTAGACACAATATATTGCAGTGTAGCATGGTGTACCTGGTCATGAAAGTAAGGCGAGGAGGCAGCCAGCACACAGCGGTGGGCTCTGAACACGTGGCCCTGCACCTGGATGGAGAGGTCACACAGCCGGCCCTCCTCCCGCTGCCGGTTCAGATTGTCTAGAACAGCAGCTCGGGCCCCAGGGAAACACACCTGCACAGTCAGACCAGCTGGGGCCGCAGAGGCACTGCAGGTCGGATCCATGCTCACACACCACTAAGAAAGAGAATATTTAAACATTACTAATTGCAAAAGTTTGGGTTTATTTAAAATATATGTTGCCTATAAAAACCTGTGCTTTGTACCTTTTTTGGTTTTGTCTTGTATCCATTAGATCTGCATGAGTGTAAATGTGTATTTTTAGTTTTTAAGATAACGTAGCTGATGATCTGTTCTTGTACTTCCTTCTGCTGCTTTGACTACTATGTCCTTATGTTGCATTCATGAAGTTTAGTTGGGCAGATTATTTGAAGAACTTGTATCAAAGAGTTGTAAGTAGAGTATGTGTTGACAACACATCTTGGTTGAGCCAATATCACAACACAAAAGAGAGGCCATGAATGTAGATAATGCAGACCCAAGAGAAAACTAAACAAGGGAATACAATAACGGTGACACTTCAGTTAGGGCATAAGACAAGGAATGTAAAGATGAAGCATGGACTTATTACTACCTGATCAACACAAAGTATTTTTTTAACTATTTTGCCAGGATAGTCATTTATAGTGACTTAAATCAAATACAAAATGCCCCCTAAAACTGACCGTAACAATTAACGTTAACCGTTTACCTTTCGATATTATCAAAAGTGCCATCCCAACTGTATTTAGTTTGATAAGAAGTTAATTCCACTTGATGATAACTACTACTAGCTAGCTAACCTTAGCTAAGAAGCACTACCTTGGTTAACATGGGCCGTCAGATAAACAGCTGTCCTAAAAACAGTATTATTATCATGGAGTCTGGTGGAGGACAGCATTAGTAACACTGTGTTCATTCCGTGTTAACTAGCTAACCAACGGTCACTTGTTAGCTAACAACACGTTAACTAGCTAGCAGTACATGTTAGCTTAGTTACTTTACCTTAGATATGTCGATATGTCGGGCTTTTTGCTTGGATAGGGGAAGTCACTGGATATTTGCAGACCAGCATTATAGTTTGCAAACTCCATATACGAAGTACCAATGCATGTGTTGTTGTAAAAAGGCAAGCTCGTAAATGCTAACAGCAGCTTGCCCGTAGGCGTAGCTGATGCTAGCTGGTGGAGTGAACACTGAACAGCATCAGTGAGCCTCTCCATATACTGTAAACACAAGAGACACACACACACAACTGAGTTTGGTGGTTTAGTTAATTATTATTAACCATGACAATATGCACGTTAACTCGAGGCTTTACCTTCAAGGCCATATCATTATTATAATGATTAAAGCTGAACCCAAAAGTATATTTGCAGTTATTGGAGGATATAGTGAGGTCATAAACATTCTTACACAATTAAAAACTCCTGTGTAATATAAATGTAAACAATAATCATAACAACAAAAAAGGTATCTTAACATAATGAAAAATGTAATACCTTAATCGGGGGCTATACAAATAGTATTTATTATACAAGTATATACTAGAACAAACATTAATTTATTAATTAAGTAATATATTATAGTATGCCCTACAAAGATCAAGTATTAAAGGGTTTTATTGTCATATGCACAGTAGCTACAGTGTAGTTATGGCAATGGAAATCTTAGGTTCCAAACCCCTCCAACAATGCAACATATTATAAAGGACATACAGTATAGTAGAGGAACAAACCCCCAAAAATGGCTTTAGTTATCGAGATACCCCTACCCAAGCACAACCATGTTTTTCCATTACTTGAATATGTCTAGTTTATTAAACAGATTGTTGTATACAAATATTTTACTGCAACATTATTATTTTTTGGTTAATGTTTGGAACTTTACCATAACCGAAAATAGTGAAAATGTAGGGTCCTCTGAAGGGGGCCGTGTTGGCCTTATCCCATGTATCTCTGGAAATAAGGATCAGGATGTCACCAAATGTGGCCTAAATGTTCACAGAGAGCCAAGGCATACAATAAAGCAAAGATTATATCAATACCGTTTACCATCTTTGTAATATTAACACTTAAACACATATAAATCATCGGTGCAAATGGAATAGGACAGATTTCAAATGCAAAAGGTATGTTTACTTTCTGTAATTTTTTTTAATAAATAGTCCAATCACCCAACAATTTCATTTATATTTACCAGAGACTCTTATCTTTTCATACAAATAGTTGTTTTGACTATTCACTTCACCCTCTGCTGTCACCAGCCTCTAACAGCTAACCAGTGCAGCCAAAATGGCCGTCAGAATGGGGCCCTGTGGGCGTACCTGTGTGAAGGGACAGACACAAAGCATAGATTAAGAGATCAAAAAATATTATATACCTACATATTATATATAATAATGTGTTTTATTATAATCATTATTATATGCTTTATATATCAAACTTTCCCATTCCAAACACAGTTTTTTTTTTGTATTTTACATAACCTTTGAATAACACTGTTGATACTGTAGATACTGTGATACCATGAGCTAACTGGTTTCTTGGCATAATATTTTTACATGATTTAAAGATCTCCTATCATGTAAAATGTACTTTTTTATGTCTTTCATACACAAATATGTGTCAGGGAACTCACAAAGGGTCAGAAAATAAAACCTTTTCCTCCGTACCCAAATCTCTAAAAACGGGGCTACAACAGAGCTGATCCAGATTTGCTGCCAATATGACGTAATATCTGAAATATGGACCCACGGCACTATCAGAAACGTTGCTGTCAGAAACAATGCCCGACTGTTTTGGACGTAATATGGTCTGTGTTTACATTAGCAAGCATCGCTAACACTCAGAGCTAACCTGTACTGGAGAGAGTATGTGTAAAGAAGCAGGAAATAAAAAGGAGAAAAAGAGTTTGAGCTCCATACTGTTCCAGAAATAATCCTTGATGTGGAATGTTTAATTATTAGATTGGATAAATCAAAGAGTAATCTTAAATGTTGTTTTATGTATATAAATGATATACAGTACAGTATGTATTTATACACTGGGGTCCTTTGTATTTGTGTTATATAGCCTTTTGTTGTTGTTGCAATCATCAGTGATATGAAGATGACATCTAGCCTTCTATTTATTATTCCAATTGTCCTTGTGGGAGCCATCAATGTACCTAGTTGTTGCAAAAATGCCAAAATAAAATAATATTCTTCACAATATTCTATCTCTCTAATAATGACACATCAGGAATCAAATAGGAATTTCCCCCAATGTGAAACCAAAAGATCCTCAATGCATCCACAGCTCCTCATTTCAGGAGCTTTGAGGGCCTCCTTCACATGTCTAAGGTTAAGGACAAGCACAGCCAACACGCAGCTTGACACATTATTTTCACATGATTTAACAAGAAAAATCAAAGATTAATAATCAATAAATAATCAATGAATCATAAAATTATAAAGAGTATATTTATACACTGGGGCCCTACTGCTAAAAAAAAAAATGAAAGGAACACTTTGAAAACATATCAGATCTCAATGGGAAAATAAATGATGATGGATATCAACTGATTTGGACTGGGTAATGTGTTAGGAACAAAAGAATGCTACATAATTTGATGGAAATTAAAATGATCTACAGTACAGAGGGCTGAATTCAATGACACAGTGGAAAAATAATGCGGCAGGCTAGTCCATTTTGCTGAAATGTCATTCCAGCAACTCAAAATGGTACTCAGTACTGTGTATAACCCCCACCATGCTCCTATGAGGCGATGGATGGTGTCGTAGGGTATCGCCACCCAGATCTGAGCCGGCCCGGGGAAGATGATTGGTCGTGCTTTTTACAGCACCACGGCTTCCACAGATGACATTTTTTAATGTATTTATTGTCAAAGCATTTATTGTATTCATTGCTATCTGGCTGTTAAGAGCATCCAATAGAATATAACAAAAAGTGTTTCTGAAGTGAATTACCTACCACCTTTAATACTATTCTCTGATTAAAAAGTGTTCCTTTTTTTGTGCAGTGTATTTGCATATGCTTGATATAGACAAATGTTTTTATTCCAATCAAATCAGTCATATAAAGATGACAGTTTATTCCAACATTCAAGATTAACAAAGGTTCTCCAGAGAATACAATGAATAGAGTGATATTCTTCAGACTTTCCCTTGTCCTTCATCCTGACACATACAAGCAGTATTTTATTTGATCATTTCAGTCAGTTGTATCTTTTTAACTCTTATTGTCAGAAAGGTCATAGCACAACATTTTGTCCTTATGCATACATACGTACTTTGGTACTTATGCATTCTCTATTGGCCCCTTCCCACATCCACAGCTATTCTGCTACCTTTACGGGCACTCATCACATTACCAGAGAACGTATTTTCCAAAGTTAAAGCACAAACCGATTCCTACAAACAGAGTCATTTGGAAATCCATGTGCATAATCCAGAGAGCTTGTAGATGTTCTAAGGCAGTGGTTCTCAACTGGTCAGGCCTCGGGACCCACTTTTTACTTGGTCAGTAAATCGTGACCCAACATTTTGAAGCATGTTGTGGCAGATATCTCTGCTCTGCGCCGATCCTATATGAGTGTGCTTTAAAAGAGGGAAAACTCAAAACAGCCAGGATGAAGGTTAAACAATAATCTGTTTTAATAATAAAAGGTAATAATACAATACACTTTCAAAGGAGTGGGCCCGAGCCCCACTCCCTGCTCTGGTTCTGATGCCGGGAGATCCTTTCATCTGGACGGCAGGAGTAAAAGAGAAATAACTAAAAAATAGAATAGCTTATATGCAGAAAAGGAGGAGCTGTTGTCAGTTTCTCATTGGGAGATGCAAAAAAGATGGCTTCTCTTAGCGAATCAGCGCATGCCAGCAGAGATGATCCGGAAACAGTCCCTTGGTTTGAAGCAAAACAACAACATCTGGTGTTCGCTGTCTCATTCTGCATAGATTTTCACACCCCCACCTTTCTACACATTCCAGAGGCTTCAGCTGTATCCCAATAATACCCCCTTGCTCACACAAAGATAATCCTTTCATTTCTCATATTTCCAGCTTTTGTTTACACACTGCTATTACTAATACAAAGTAATTAAACACACATATATAAAGTAATTAAACACACATATACCATTCAAGATATGTAGACTTCCCTGAAACATGACATACTGGAGATCTTAAGCAGAAGAACTCTCATCCACCTAGCCTGCTTAACTACCCCTCCCCCACAGAGCAATAAAACCTGTTTAGCACCCAGGCACCCAGGAATGTTCGAAGCAAGTTTAGTCCTCACATTTATGAAAGGATAAAACAGAGAAATCAATACAAAACACAAACACAGGTATTGTTTGAACAGTATTCACTTAACTGCTACTATTGATAATTACCAGAGAAACTCCAGGGGCCTCTTTCAATATCTGGAAATTGCAACAAGACTTTCTGCCATTTCTAATGTAACACTCTTCCCAAATATCAGATTATAATAATCTTCAAGCACTCAAATCTATTCAACAAAAAATCGTGCTGTAATATACGCTTTTTAGCATACAATATTAATAAAAGTGAAGTGCAGTGCATATATCCCTTATATCCCTTCACAGAACTAAAGTATGCTTTTAAAAAAGTTTAATGAGTTGATGGAATCAAAGAACTGTATAAAAAGGCACACATGCTGGAAATCCAACCCCAGAAGGGGGGTCTGGGGGGATTCTCCCCAGGAGATTTTTAGAAATACTAACATAAACTACGCATTCTGGTACAAGCTGAGAAGAAAATAAATAAATCTATTACTACCCGACATGTTAATAATATGTTATGCCATTGTTTGTTTTTCACTTTGTTCTGAAGCTGAACTTGCTGCTCCTCACAGAGAGAAGAGCAAAGAGGAGTCTGTGTGACTTACTTTAAATTGTGGGTAAGGGTAGATAGCTCCCATTATTCTGTGACCTGTCAATCATCAAACCGAGGGTCATATTTCATTACGTGTTCATATGTATCTGAAGTTGTACCCATGGATGTATAAAGAATAGTTCTACCCCAAAGTTATTCTCCGTGAGGACTTCCGGCAACAATCTTGATTCTGATTGGCCAGAAGACTCGAAAAAACATCAGCAAAGATGTTTTATTGAGAAGATGATCACTACGTGACAGAAGTTTTCAAAGCTGTTTATGGTCTCCGGTACTTCCTGTCCAACGCCTACTGCATGCACAGCGTTAGAAAATCGGGCCTTCAAAATAAAAGTTTGACTTTTTTCCAAAAAAAATAATTCCAATTTTTTTTTCAATTTTTTTTCTTCACTTTTTCCGCGACCCACTCGAAACGGGTCCGGGACCCACTTTTGGGTCGCGACCCACCAGTTGAGAACCACTGTTCTAAGGGACAATACAGGGACAAGGAGTCTGACAGCACAGCTCCATCAACAGAAACATTATTTTCTTTTCTTTAGTTTTCTAGCCCCTCATGCTATAATCATGTGTATTTTCTCCATTCCTGTTCACGTGTCTTCTCGCAATCATCGCTGGCCCCGTGTATCTCCTAATCGCTATAACCGGCCTGCTCTCGTCTATCCCACATGCTCCACTGACATCCAACATCTAGTTTCAGGTGGCCTGTGGAACTGCCAGTCAGCTGTTCCTAAGGCTGACTTCATCTCTGGCTACGTTTCCCTGCAGTCTCTGGATTTCCTTGCTCTCACTGAGACCTGGATTACTCCATTCAACACATCCACCCCAGCAGCTCTCTCCACAGCATATTCCTTCTCCCATACACCCCTCTCCACCCCCCGCACCAGGTTGCGGACTTTCGGTGACAGAGCCTTCAGTGTGGCATCCCCCACCCTCTGGAACTCTCTCCCCCCCCAAATCCGCAGTGCCCCAACCCTGGACAAATTCAAAAAAGCCCTCAAAACGCACCTTTTTACTAAGGCTTTCCCCACTGTATAGATAGTTTAATAGGTTTATTTTTCCGCTACATCACCCCCCCCCCCACCCCCCTTAACCTGTCTGCCTCTTTTCCCCTACTCCCCCCCCCCCCCCCCCCCCCTACCCAAATTGTAAAGCGACCTTGGGTTTCCTGAAAGGCGCTATAAAAATATTATTTATTATTATTATTATTATACACCCAGACCCACTGGCAGAGGAGGTGGCACTGGTCTCCTGCTCTCTCCCAAATGGAGCTTTTCCCTCTTCAAGCTACCTAACTTCAATCCTTCCACCTTTGAATTCCATGCCGTCACAGTAACCCATCCTATACAATTAACCATTGTTGTTCTCTACCGTCCGCCAGGCGCCTTGGGTGACTTCTTGGAGGAATTAGATAATCTCCTCTCACACATCCCTGAAACTGGCCCTCCCGCTGTACTTCTCGGAGACTTCAACCTCCAGTTAGGGAAGATAGACGAACTAACATCTCTGTTAACCACCTTTGCTTTCTCACTGTCTCCATCCCCACCAACTCATAAAGCTGGCAATTTCCATTGCCAGCTTCCTTCATATTCTCAAGGAACTGCTCTACTTCTAACCTCTCTGTAAACCCGCTCCACACATCCGATCACTTCTTCATTTCATTCTCTCTACCCCTTTCGAAACATAACAAACTAATCGCTTCTCATCCTGCACCAGTAGTATATACCATACCCCTTTCGTCTCATTAGTATGCATAGAAAGTGACAGGTGACACGCCCCCAAATGAGCTAAGTCCCGCCTCCCCTCGCCTCCCATTGGTCGAGAGCTTTTTATGAGAGCTATGTCCCGCCTCCCACTGTTTGAGACTCTTTGATGTGAGGGGTGATGTGTTATAAAGGGTAGGTGTGAAAAGCCCCCCTGTGGAATGCCTTTGTTATCTATTTCTTTGATGTGTTGATTAAGGTAGTCTCTTTGAAGTTATGCTGTCTGATCCCTCAGGCGTTATCTAATCTAATTAGCCTTTGCTGTTTTGCCCTTTGATCTTAATCTAGGTATTTTTATGAGTGAGACATGGTTAGTTGTCTAATTCCTTGATGTGTCGATTAAGGTAGTCTCTTTGAAGTTATGCTGTCTGGTCATTCAGGGGTTATCTAATCTAATAGCCTTAGATGTTATGAGCCTGTGATCTTAATTTAGGTATTTTTATGAGTGAGACATGTGTCAGTTAAGGTAGTCTCTCTGAAGTTAGGATGTCTGGCCGCTCAATGTGCCCCCGGCCTCTCCCCCCTTTTCTCCACCCTTGCTCGGCAAGGAGATTATGGGGGGTGGAATTAGATGAAAATAGAAATAGGCTCAAAACTAAATAAAAGACAGTAATTTCCACTTACCAAGTCACCTTTCAAAAAAGAAAAATGGCCGAAATGAGACAACAGCTATCCGCGGGGGTCCAGTCAAGAAAACGAATGTCTATGCTGAGTGCAGATGCATACAGTCAGAGATCTGTGCACAAACTTCTCTTGTGTCTCTGTTGGTCAAGCAGGGTGACCCCTACTCTGAGACAATTAACACACACACACACACACACACACACACACACACACACACACACACACACACACACACAGAGTTGCCCCTTTGATGTGGGGGTTGAGATAAGAAATCCCCCTGATTAAGACACGGTGTCTGCTAAGGATGTTTCTTCTCAAGTTTTTGGGGAACTGTTAAGACAAGGATATATCTGTTTTTGCAAAGAGGGTATTCATATTAATTTTAAAAAGAGCTTATTTAGTTTTTAATAGTGATAACTAAGTTTCACTCTGTGTGGGGCAAAAGATGCATCGTTAAACACATCGATAAAGGACTCTTTAAAGCAGAGACATGGCGACAGCATACCTGAATATCAGCAGGAGAGGACTCTTTTTCAGTAAATACATTATAGGGTTAGAATAAGATATATATATGTGGTGGAATTAGTTTAAAACAGCCACCCTACACTTTTTTAGTTGTCCTATCTAGATTTGATCCAGGGTTTTGTAGTAGTATTTACCATGGTATATAACTTAGACTAAGTTAACTATCTAAACACTCAGAGTCCTTTACATCACCTGAGCTTATCCAGAGCTTGACTGACACACAGAGACCAATCAAGGGCTTTGATTTATGATCTGTATGACAGTGGCCATGTCGGCAGGCCACATCATGTAGACAGCCAGTCACCCTGTGTGAGGCAGACCCACATGTGAGCAGCATTGCGTTCAAAATAAATTAAAAACTAAATTGGTCGCGAAATATACTTGGGCGGCCGTTAATATACTGGGCGGCCCACCCCAGTAAAGTCTATGTGGGGGAAATCCTGGAATATCAGATACAATTAGCATTTAACCAGAAGTGCGAATGAAGCAGTGAACTGCAGTATATTTGATATACATCCAATATATAAAAGGTTATGTTAATATTGATCAGCTGGTCAGAAACTTGACTCCATAGGAAATATAAAAAGATATATGTTGAGCGTGATCATAACTTTCCAATAACACAAAGTTGCAGATCCTCTGTTGCAGGTTTAGCCATTCAGTCAGCCAGGTGTAAAATATGCATTTATTATCACCTTTTCTATTTGGCCAACTAGTGATAATTAAATGATACCCTATTTATTTAACTAAAATATGCATTTATTATTACCTTTTCTATTTGGCCAACGCCGTCTGTTTTGATGATTGTGATCAACCTTAATTAAATGTGCTAATAATATCTTTGTCTCAGTTCATTTCAGACTGCAACACACGTACACAAAAACAAACTACTTAGTTGGGTTATAAAAGAGTTAGCTTATTAATTCTCTAAGTTTAAGTCAAGTTGTACATCATAGTTCAGATTACTAAGATAATGAAGCTTCTATTTACGTTACCATATGTATAAAGTATCTACATACGTGTAATGTAAAATAATCAAAAGTTTTGACTGGTAAGATTCTCACTTTTTTTTTACAGAGAGCTCCGCTCCCCCTCAACATAACAAGTCCCGCCCTCCTCACCAGATCATTTAAAAGTAGGGGTGGAAATAGGTGAAAAAAGAAATGCGCTCAAACTAAATAACAAGCCAGTCATTTACACTCACCAAGTCACCTTTTCAAAAAAGAAAAATGGCCAAGAGATGCCTAGATATGGGTTTAATCAGCGAGACCCCTGTGACAACCTACAGCCATCAGTCCGGAGCGCCAATCAAGAAACGAATGCAGCATCTGTGCCGGTTTCAGACGCCTCCAGCCGAAGAACTTCATGAAGAATGGACTCTGAAAAATGGCGATGTTTGGGGTTATGTATTCAACTATACGGCGAATGAACTGCATTTCTACAATCTGAAGATTGGAGAAACGTATGGACCCCGCAGTGTTAAAGCGACACTGACCTCAACAGATCGGGCTGTGTTAACTCTGGTGTCTTACAGAGATCTACATGCAACCACTGTATCGGAAGAAGTAGTGCATCGAGAAACCATAGTGGAACCAGCGGTGTACAAGATATTTGTAAAGAAAAGCAAAGAAACGCATACAGCATGCGAGATCAAAGAAGAGTTTTCACCGCAGTCCCTCAATGTGAAGGAAGAAGAAGAAGGAGATATCCCACCGCCGCCAGAAGTGAGAAGAATCCTGACAAGCACCGTATGGGAAACTAAAAGCGGACCATCGGGGCGGTGGTATTACCGTGCAAGCCGTTTAGTGACGCTGGGAAAGGACACCTCAGATGATTTTGTTTTGGAGTATTTCAACTCTACATGTGGGGTTTTTCAGACATCCTTTCGGGTGCCTCTGATTGCTTGGCTGAAAATGATTGATGGAAAAGCCACAAAGCTTAAAGAATTTTTTAAACAGAGTCAGACATCGATGGACATTATAAAGGTGAAAAAGACTCTCACTTTTGCAGAGGACTCAGTATCCCACTCAACATAACAAGTCATACCCTCCTCACCAGATCATTTTAAAAACTAAGGACCCCGCAAAGAAAAGCATTGAGTTTTCTACCTAGGTAAAAGGTCTTACGAAAATGTGTTATCTATGTATCAAGATGATGTGTTTAAAAATGAATCTTGTGAAAAATACCAACGCTGTGAGAGACGTCATAAAGACACTCATTTTAACCACAGTGTTTGTTCTCTACAAATGTTTAAAGATTGTTACAAAATGTAAAAAATAAAAAAGGTATGGAGACAAAATTAATTCAGGTGACTCTGTCTTTTATCAGGAAAACAAAAATATAATACAAATGGTTTAAGAGGTCAAATGTAACCATCTTGGACTTAATATTCAAAACAAAATACTTTATCTGAATACATTTTCTTTTAAACGCACTTTTCGAAATTATTTATTTATTATTTCAGTGGAACAATCCAGCTTCTGTTAACATCAATGCTTTTTTCTCTTCTCTTGTGTTACTAAGATACTTTTAGACCCACTTTGGCGTGTGCAACACTTAACAACTGGTAGAATATGAAGTACTTTTGTAAGGATTTTGTTTTAAATGGCGGTTTTTTGTTTTGTTGTAAAAACACTTGTTCAGTTAAACAAGGTTTTTTCTTTTTTTTTCTGATAACCTTACATATTTTTTTAGTTATTTTCTACTACCAAGATACTTTAAGATACACCTTGATGTATGCAACACTTAACAAAGGGTATAATATGAAGTAATTGATAAGGAAGGGGGTTTTTCTTTAGGGGGTGCAAAACTTTAGAACTGGGTAAAATATTCATTAATTGTAATGAATTGAGTTTTCTTTTTCTTTTTGATTTTCAACATACTATTTGTACACAATGACTTTTTACATATTTCTGACAAAACTATACTTTTTGACTTTTTCCGTAAAATCTTGACAAAACTATTGCTTATTCTTAATTTTGACCTATTGCTGCGTGGTTGGAAATGATAGATGAAAAAGCTACAACGCTTAAAGAACTTTTTTTTAAAAACTCTCAATTCTATAAATGACTCCCCCCATTCAACGCAATAAGTCCCACCCTCCACTCGGCAAATCCTCTAAAACGAAGGACCCCACTAAGACAACCGTTGTAAACTAGCCATGGATCTGAGAAAAACCAAGACACCCCCCGCGAGTTGCAGCCAGGAACAGACTCCTGGACTACCATCATCACCACCATTCTGGACCGCCGAATCCGGCTATACTACCGCTGCTGATGTTGCTCCTTGGGCCAAGACGTCTCTGTTTGTGGACACAGTGAATTCGGTGTTGGTTGATATTGTGGAGAGGGTGATACATCGGTACAGAGAAGAAATCTGCAAAGGGTGTCGAGTCAGTCACCCCGGCCAGAGGCAACACGATTTTATGAATGACATGTCCGATTTCTACTTCAGAAACAATTACAATGCGTTAATGAAAAGACTATGGCTCACCGACTTCATTACTGAGATCGACCAGACTCTTATTGATAAAGACATTTTCACGGATGATTCGAGGATCCAAGGCGCTTCGGAGGCTTTTCTTCACAATCTCAAAATTGCAGACGCCTCAAGGAGAGACTTGAAAAGATCCAGGCCGAGTTGGATGGAGAAGAAGAAGACTATTAACCAGCAGTTGACTGAAGCCAGGGGTTTATTTTTGATACATTGACTTTTCTCTCTTTTAAAGTAAAATAAAAATGGGGAACTACTATGCAAAATGCTCTGTATATATTGAACACAATATAGTCAATATCCTTTTAATAGGGGTGGTGATGAGGACGATTGAAAACAGAATGAGTAGTGACCCCTGTGTAAAAAGAACGGCTGAAGTTTGTAAACTGGAAGACATTATGGATATCGTTCGTTCTGGCAGTACTATTCCGGGTCATTGGGAAACGATTATAAACGAAACATTTAAAGTGGTCCTGGAATCTTCATTTTCCGAAACATTCTGTAACATTACCGCAGAAATTAAACAAACATCAAAAGTGTATCATGTGCTCTCACTGTATGCTCTGTTTGTAGATGTGATGCATCTTTGTGTTGAAAACAACATACACATGAATATTCTGACTGAAGTGAAAAAAACTCCACCAGGATATTTTCAGTAATATGGGGAATTCCAAGCTGGAGACGGTCCTGGGGATGCTACAATCAGCATAACTATTGATTTTTCTATGTGTGTGAAAAATAAAAAATGTGTTTTTACATTTTAAAAACTGTTGTCTTCATTATAGCAAGGGGAGTGTGTCTGATACATGTGTATTACAGTCCTTCACATGCACTGGTGTCTTCATTATAACAAGGGGCGGGATAACAGGGAAGATGTAGGATAAATGTGTACTGAAACGGGCGTATTATACACCCACAGAAACGCAGAAACACGGAAACACACAGAAACACAGAAACACAGACACACAGAAAACACCCTGAATCAAATCTAGAGACGACCATTATGAGTCAGATGCTTGACGAAATCTACTAAAACAAAGTACTTCATGGTAGTGGTCAGCTTTTATACACAAAAGTGTATCTTTTCAGTAACTTTCTCAGAGAATTTAAGCATAAATCTGTCAAATGTTCAAAACAGCCTTGTTTCACTGAAATAGCCCTCAAAATCACAAAAGGCCATTAAGAGTCAGATGCTTTATGAAATCTAATAAAACAGAGTACTTTCATGGTAGTGGTCTGCTTTTTAAAAAGAAAAGTGTACCTTTCGGTAACATTTCTGAGAGAATTAAGCATAAATCTGTCAAATGTGCAAAGCAGCCTTAGGATACATGACAAAATGCCATTAAGAGTGGGAATCCTAACGAAATCTACTCAGAGTACTTCATGGTAGTGGTCAGTTTTAGATACAAAGTGTATCTTTCGGTAACATTTTCTGAGAGAATTAAGCACAAATCTGTCAAATGTGCAAAGCAGCCTTCACTGAAATAGCCTCAAAATCACAAAATTGCCATTAAGAGTGGGAATCTTAACGAAATCTACTCAGAGTACTTCATGGTAGTGGTCAGTTTTTAAATACAAAAGTGTATCTTTCAGTAACCTTTTCGAGAGAATTAAACATAAATCTGTCATATGTTCAAAACAGCCTTCAATGAAATAGCCTCACAATCACAAACTGGCTGAAACTGTACAATGAATTGGAGAAATTACAGCACAGAGCTTTCTACTACGACACAGATAGTTTAATCTATGTGACAAGACAGGGGGGAGACTCCACTGCCCATGGAGGTTGTATCTGGGGGATCCCTAAAAGTTATGCTTACCAGACCAAAACATTTAAAAAAGGTTGGGATGCGTGTGAAAGGGGTTACACAAAAACGCATCCCAACCTTTTTTAAATGTTTTGGTCTGGTAAGCATAACTTTTAGGGATCCCCCAGATACAACCTCCATGGGCAGTGGAGTCTCCCCCCTGTCTTGTCACATAGATTAAACTATCTGTGTCGTAGTAGAAAGCTCTGTGCTGTAATTTCTCCAATTCATTGTACAGTTTCAGCCAGTTTGTGATTGTGAGGCTATTTCATTGAAGGCTGTTTTGAACATATGACAGATTTATGTTTAATTCTCTCGAAAAGGTTACTGAAAGATACACTTTTGTATTTAAAAACTGACCACTACCATGAAGTACTCTGAGTAGATTTCGTTAAGATTCCCACTCTTAATGGCATTTTGTGATTTTGAGGCTATTTCAGTGAAGGCTGCTTTGCACATTTGACAGATTTGTGCTTAATTCTCTCAGAAAATGTTACCGAAAGATACACTTTGTATCTAAAAACTGACCACTACCATGAAGTACTCTGAGTAGATTTCGTTAGGATTCCCACTCTTAACACTAGAACCGCCAGAGGTCGCTGTATACCTATATCCGCCAACGGGTAGAGTTTACCCGCAATTGATTTCCAAGGTACAATGTATCATACAGAACAGTGAGTTTTGATCGCACAGGGATGAAATGTATACCAATATAATCTGTGGACTCTCAGCTTTTCATATTATATAGTTTGTACAGATAGCATGAAGTATAAAATATCGCTACAGTGCTGATTTAAATGCTTAGTGTTAGACTTGTGTTTTGTTTAGGTATATATCTCTCTCTCTCTCTCTCTCTCTCTCTCTCTCTCTCTCTCTCTCTCTCTCTCTCTCTCTATAACTATCTATCTGTCTATCTCTCTATCTATATATATATATCCATCTATCTATCTCTCTATCTATAGGAACACTGTAGACAAAGGCGTTGCTATAGCAACACGTCATGTTTAGTTTATGCGCGAAATCAATAGCGCGAGGATCGCTGCATATGGAAGAAATATTACCCACTCTCGCTAATAAACGCTTGATGTTAGGCTTGTGTTTCGTAAAGGTAAAAATGCTTGTGCATTTGCCACACACAGTATCCCCACACTTGACACATTTGCAGAACGTTTATTCTGCATGCAGTGCGCCTTCACCATGCAGGTCATTCCCCTGCGCTCTTCTGCACCAGCACCGCTGAAGGGCAGGTCCGCAAGTGGTGGCGCTTTTGATGCCATCCACTCAGCGCGCAGCTCGTGTGCCAGCTGGAGCATGAAGTCTATCTCTCTATCAATACATCTATCTATGTCTCTCTCAATCTATCTATCTCTCAATCGCTCTCTCTATCTACAGCAGTAGACAAAAGGCGTTGCTATAGCAACACGTCATGTTTATGTTACGCGCGAAATCAATAGCGCCAGGATCGCTGCATTTCTATGAGGTAAATATTACCCGCTGGCGGAAATAGGTATAAATAGCATTTTTTTTGGCGATTTTTTTTCAATCTGACTTCATATTGACAATGTTTAACAACACAGGGTGCTACATAACACACTTTCAGGAAAAAGTCACGGACTGGGAGACGTTAATATTTTATTGAAAAAAAGTTACATACAATAAAAAAAACAGCTGCGGGTAAAATTTACCCGTTGGCGGTTCTAGTGTTAATGG